>JAHXMU010024946.1:0-14588 GCA_019455685.1 Philornis downsi
TATTATAATTTTGTAATATAAATTTAAATGTAATAAATTTTACCCATTTATAAATTTTATAAAATTTGTACCACTTTGAAATTTATGAAATTTATAAATAATATAAATTTATTATAATTTATAATATAACTTTAAATATAATAAATTTTACTCCATTTATAAATTTTATGAAATTTGTACCATTTATAAAATTTACGAAATTTATAAAATTTATAAAAAGAAATTTGTATATTTATAAAAGAATTGAAAGGCCTTGGTGTCGAAACGACCTTAACCTATTCTCAAACTTTTAATGTAACCAAACGTAACGTTACAGTACTCAAATTTATAAATTTATAAGAAAATGTAAAAGGCCTTAGGATCGAAACGAAATGGTATAAATAAAATTTATAAATACATTTAAAAACTAATGTATGTAAATTTATAAAGTTTATAAATTTTATTTATAGTGATTTTTTAAGACTTAAGTTCTTCAGGTTGGCAGCACTAGTTGGTAATGGCGTTCAAACGTCATCTGTCAAAGTGAAAAGTGTGCAGTATATTCTGCCATTTCATCATGGAAAGACTAACAAGCGAGCAACGATTGCAAATCGTTGAAATATATTATCAAAATTCGTGCTCTGTGACAACAAATGAGCATCGTTTGATACGACCATTTTATGGTCGTCACAATCGACCTGCTGAATCAACAATTCGTGCTGTTATCTCCAAATTTCGCACCAAATTTGCTTTGTTGGGCACAAAAACCATCGACTGGCATGCGTAGCGACCGGTGTTAATGACGATCGTGAAATGTCAATTCGTCGCCGTTCTCAGCGATTGGGCATGTGTTACTCAACCACAAGGAAAAATTTTCACGTCGATTTGCATTTGAAAGCCTATAAAATTCAACTCAGGCAAGAATTGAAGCCGAATGACCTACCACAACGTCTAATTTTTGTGCAAATGGGCGTTGCAAAAGCTCAATGAAAATCCGCTGTTTTATCGAAAAATTGTGTTCAGCGATGAGGTTCATTTCTTGCTGAACGGATACGTAAACAAGCAAAACTGCCGCATCTGGAGTGATGAACAGCCACATGCCATACATGAATTACCGATGCATCCCGAAAAACGACAGTCTGGTGTGGTTTATGGGCTGGTGGCATCATCGGTCCACTTTTCTTCAAAGACGACCGCGGGAGAAACGTTACCGTCAACGGCGAACGATATCGAGCCATGATTTTTTTTTTTGCCCCAATTTGCAGAGTTGAACTTGGTTCACATGTGGTTTCATCAGGATGGTACAACATGCCACGCTGCTCGTGAAACAATGAATATGTTGAGGGATGAATTTGGTGAGCAACTTATCTCTCGATTTGGCCCTGTGAGTTGGCTCCCAAGATTTTGCGATTTAACGCCTCTTGATTATTTCTTGTGGGTTTACGTCAAGTCATTAGTCTATGTGGACAAGCCGGTCACTATTGAAGCCTTAAAGGATAACATAACATGCGTTATTCGTGGAATACAGGCCGAAATGCTCGAAAAAGTGACGAAAAATTGAACCTTCCGAATGGACATTTTGAGACGTAGCCGCAGACAACATTCACATGAAATTATCTTTAAAAATTAAATGTCAAAGACTAATTTATCGATTCCAATAAAAAATTTTAATATATGATGCAAATTTGAGTGTTTTATTCGATTAAAAAAAAATACGATTTAAAAAATCACTAATTAAAAATTTATAAATTTTATGTTTTATAAAAAAGATTGATAACATTTATAAAATTAATCAATTTATAAAATTTAGAAAAATTTTGCAAAATCTATAAAAAAATGTATAAAATTTAAAAAAAAAAAAAATTAACTTTATTATACTTTTTTGATAATTTTGTTCTAATAATTTGAATTTCTTTGCAGTTCTTCAGCGAGATTGTTGCGCAATTGAACACAGAAGAGCGAGAGACTCAGTTAATGGAAATACCAAAAACCAATTAAATCGAAATACCGTCTTTAGATCCAAATCATAACCAATTGTGTAAATAAATAAATCAATCAACCCATCGTACACATTTATTTCTTTCTTAAATTTTATTAAATTGCATATTTAAAATAAATTTAATATTAATTTAATTGTAATTTAATATTAATGTAATATATTTAATATAAATTGTTAAATAAATTTAAATAAACCAGTTGTATTTTATTTTAAATTAACAAGAAATATGTAAAATATTGAAAAGTAAGTAATAACAATTATTTTATTAAGTAAGTACATTTTACCGCCACTAAAATAACAAAAAACAAGCGAAAAAAAACCAGCCAAACAACGTTTTGGGTGTATGTATATGTATGTATGTATGTACGTAGTAGGTACGGCGGCATTGTCAATCTCGTATGTTCGGTTTCTAAAACACTGACGAATACCAGGCGACCAGAATTCAGCAGTAACTATCATTCACAATATAAATGCGCCTAAAAGTATGCAAATATATGAGGAAATACAAATAAATGAAAATATATGTGTGGGCTACCCTGTGTTCTATGTGCGCCTAAAAGCATGTTAGACTACTTTTAGGCGCCACAATTTTCTTGATGTGCTAAATATGCGCCTTCCTCCATTATCTGGTTGCCTGGTAGCACAAACTGAGCTCAGCGGTTTGTAAAGAATTTTCTCTCCTCGTACAACACACATGCAGCAAACAACATACACGCACAGACATGGTGAAAGGAGTTTTTAATATAAATAATAATAATAAAAAGAAAAAACAACGACGATTTACAGTCATTATGAACGACTTCTTTATTATAGTAATTTTATTTGTTTTATCATAAAGTCTATTATATAATAATGTATTATATGTATGTATTATATAATATGTATGTATTATATAATAAAATAATAAATTGTTTGTGGTAAGGGAGAAGAATCTGTAAAATAAAAAAGAAATATGTTGCAGTAATTAGTAAATGTTTAGTGTAAGTATACGTAAGTAGTAATAATTATATGTAGAAAAGAACGAGGTGTGTTCAAAAAATAAGGTGAATTTTCAAATTTCGCGGGCTACGTGCATTCGACTTTCGATTAGTTTTTTTTTTTTTGTGTTGGTACACTCGTCTCGAAGATATGTTGACAGTTTTATCCATATAGCATGTTTAGTTTGTTTGTGAGAGGCATAAATAAGACAAGTGTTTTGCGTGTTCGGCGATTCGGTTTTTATCTCCTCAATCGTAACAAAACGCCATCCTTTCGTGGGTCTCTTCAATCTTGGGAACAGGAAAAAGTAGCAGGGGGCCAAATCTGGTGAATACGGTGACTGAGGTATGATAGAGGTGTTGTTTTTGGCCGAATAATCTTTCACAAGCAAAGATGAGTGAGCAGATGTATTAACTTGATGCAAAAGCCATCGATTTTTTCCACAATTCCGGGCGTTTTTTCGTATTGTTCCACGCAAACGGCGCATAACTTCAGATAATATTTCTCATTTACCGTACGGTGTTGTGGTAAGAACTCCTGATACACTAACGCCATGGAAATCGAAGAAAACAGTGAGCAAAACCTTGACATTTTATCGAACTTGTCGTGCTTTTTTTGGTCTTGGCTCTCCTAGGCTCTTCCATTGGGACGATGGGGCTTTGGTTTCGATGTTATAACCATATACCCATGATTCGTCACCAGTTATGTCCCTTTTAGGCAAATCCGGACCATCGTCAACGTCATTTAACAATTCCTGAGCGATGTTCATGCGACGTTTTTTTGGTCAAAATTCAGCAATTTTGGAACGAACTACGCTGCCACAGGCTTCATGCCCAAAATTTCCCAAAAGATTGAATGGTATGAGCCAACCGATATGCCGACATCCTCAGCAACTTCTCTAATCGTGATTTGACGATTCTTTCTCAATATTTTCATCGGTTATTGATGTGCCGGGGCGTCCAGAGCGAGCGTCGTCATTCACATCTTCTCGACCTTCTGTGAAAAGATTGTACCACTTGTAAACAGTTTTTCTTTTTGACTCAGAGTACTCTCACCGTATGTGTTTTTGAGCACTTAATTCCATTTTTTACACAGAATTTGATGCAACTTCTTTGATCCATTTTTTTCGATAGCAGAAAATCGCCGAACACGCAAAACACTTGTCTTATTTATGCCTCTCACAAACAAACTAAACAAGCTATATGGATAAAACCGTCAACGTATCTTCGAGACGAGTGTACCAACATAAAAAAAAAAATAATAATCGAAAGTCAAATGTACGTATTTGAAAATGCACTTTATTTTTTTAATACACCTCGTATAGTTCTAAAAACCGTCGTAGTGAATTGATTGTATTAAATAGTTATTAACTATATGTGAGCGGCCAGATGTCATATCTGTCTGGTTTTGAGACGCCTTGTCTTTATACATTCTGAATAAAATTATGTTTAAATTTAACCAACTTCCAGTTATCGTAATAGAATTTAATTCTCAATTGTCTACGCATTTTATTTTGATTTTAATGTTCAATTTTCATTTTGGCTAATAATTTTAAATTATGATTTAAATGATTTAGCGTATGATTTTCCCTCTTTTCAGAACAGTTTTACCTTTGCAATAAATATTTGTATTTATTTTTATATAAAATATATACAAAAAAAATGAAATATAATATATAAAACATTACTTTGATATTTTTATACTTTTTGTGAAATGTTAACGATCTTTTATATTTGCATATTTATTGTCATGTGCCTTGTTATTTTACGAATTAATTTATTTAATAATATTTTAATACTATAAGAATTATTTTATATTTTTTGCTAGTTTTTCTCCAATGCTCTGCAAAAGCATACGGGATAATGTAAGTTTGTCAAGCAGTTTGTATTATTAAATTCTGTTGCAAAGTTATGATTTTGATAACAGATAAAAAGGGGGAAACGTAGTAAGAATAAGTACATCTTTACAAACGATTATGTAAAGTCACACTCATCGACTTAAATAAGGTTTTTTTAGACGTCCATAGTACCGTTTTTCATTCAACTTTCAACTAAAGAAATGTGCCTCGTCATTAACCTTTGCTCTTAAATGAATTTTTTAATCTTCATCAAAGGAAGGCAACTTTATTGATAAATGGAAGTTGGCGTCCATAACACCAATTTTTAAAGAAGGTAAGAACAATGATGTTACGTGTTACAGACCGATTTTGAGTATATAATTTATAAGATATTTTTTCTTACAAAATCGATTATATCGCCATCTCAGCATGGATTTTATCCAGCATGGATTTTATCCGCAACAAATTTAACCATTTTCACAGAATATTGTATTTCATCATTTGAACTTGGATATCAAATTGAAACAGTTTACACCGATTTCGCCAAAGCATTTGATAAAGTATCTCATAGAATACTTTGTGCTAAGTTGCAATCTATGGGGCTTCATTCCTGGATGTTAAAGTGGTTAAAATCGTATTTATCAAATGGAATATGCAAAGTCGTTATTAGTGGTTATGAATCTCTTCCTTATTCATCTGGCGTGCCGCAGGGTAATATTTTGGGCTCTTTGTTGTTTCATTTATTTATAAATGATATTTCTGTTTTAAAAAAGTAAATTTTCTTTTATATGCAGACGACTTAAAAATATATCACTAAATTTCTAATATTTCTGAGGCTCTAGATCTTGAGAACGATTTAGATAATCTTCGTGACTGGTGTTCCCTAAATAAACTTTCATTAAATCTATCAAAATGTGTTCATATTTCATTCTCAAGGTCTCGTAATCCAATTCAACTGGTTTTCAAAATTGGTGATTACAGGCTTCCTCACTGCTGAAAGTAAAATGGCTTTAGGTATTATTTTTGATGCGGCGCAGACTTTCACCTCGCATATAAATTATATTATCCCTAAAGCTTATTCTATATTAGCGTATATTAGAAGAAATTGTTCCGATTTCCCTGATCCACATACTTTAAAAATAGTATATACGAGTACATCCTATGTAAGGTCAAAGTTGGAATATGCATTTATTGTTTGAAGTCCCCTTTGCCAAGTCAATATATTACGCATAGAAAGAATTCAGCGGGTCTTTCTAAAATTTGCTCTTTCTTCAAATAACTTTAGTGATTTTGTGTCTCCTTATATTTCCAGATGTTGGTTACTGGGCTTACAGCCATTACAATATCGCCATATTTATCATACTTTGTTCTTAGTAGTCGTATAACAGCTGGTATAATTGATTGTTCTGAACTACTGCCGCTTATACTGTTTTATGTTCCGTCGAGATCACTTAGATATTATTATATATTTAATGTAACACACCATTCCACAAATTATGTCTAACATAGTGCTTTGAATCGCGGATTTATTGAATTCAATATCCTAAATGGGATTGTAGAAATGAATACCCAATTCAACACCTAGAGTTTTGTATGTCTAGAAATAACTTTAAACTGTTCCTTTTTAGATATTTAAAATAAAATAATTTACATATTTTCATAACTTTCTTGAAATATGTTAAGTCAGTTCTTAGTCTGTAAGGATTTATATGTCCACATACCAGAATATATGAAATGAAATGAAAAATAAAATGAAATTACTTTAGACAGATACTAGCAACATTTGGGAAAATCCATTCGAGAAACCAAGCTCCTTCAGATTATTCCAATACCAGTTACGTTCAAATTCATTTAAGCAGTTGCACAGAATTCAGCCAAAGTTGTCGCATGTAGTGCTTTTGATAACTCTGTCGTTTTTGTTGCCTCCCACAAAAATTACCTAATTTAACCCATATACTTCTGTATTCATATCTTTCATTCAATTGTACTAAATGCAGTATTGTGCATTCATGCAGAGCAGTTGTTTATAGGAACCTAGCGGTCCACCACGCCCCTTCTGGCACTATGCGCATTTTTGCGCCAATGTAAGAGGACATTGGGTAAAGGACATTTGGTAGGACTTATTTCGCAACTCAAGTAAAAAACTCGCATAACTCGTTTCTCAATCTGCTTAATGGTTGTTAAATAACTGTGCCGCAAATAGGCACATAGTAGGTTGAAATAAACTTCTTTATGTGAAATTTTAGGGTTCACCTGCCGCACAAAGGATATGGCCAACATTAGAAATATACTTTAACAATTTGGGAGCTTTTGCGTGTTTAAGTAAAGCAAAGATCGGTTGATTGTGGTCTTCAGATGACGATTTTTATTCATATCGACGTTTAAATTCGTATCGATTATATGCTGCGCACGATTATTGTCTTCTGTGCACAACATTCGCAAAACAAGACCGACCTAATACTATTCTTGTATTTTGGTGCCTTGGTCATGTGAAGATCGAAATACGGTTCATAAGACGATAGCAATTATATATTTTTCGGTGTAATTTTCTCTGGAAAACTCCCAGAGTTCTTTTACTTGCTTGCATCACTACCCAGGATTTTGCAGCGCATAGTAAGACATGTAGAATTATTATCTGATACGGCTTGATTTTCGTTTGTCAGAGGAGAGGGTTTAATCAATTCAAAATTTTCAAAGCTCAATTTGGTACTTTTCATTTGGTACCAAAACCAGTAAAATTGATCAAGTCGTTTTGGAGTTAGCCGGACAAAATATGTGTGCTCCCGAAAAACACCTACTATGGGATTCTGCTTTCCTGTTAGAAATCCCTAAATTTGGAGTTTGCAATCAAATCAACCTTTTAGCCGAGATATTAACAAAAAAATTCAATTATATGAATGGTGGTACATTTCAATTTGGTTCGACTGGTATTTGATGTTTCTAATTTATGACCGTTCTATTGATTACAGATCTAAACCGTTTGATAAGGTACCTCAATTCTAGCCCTTTATCCATATTCACATAACATTTGGGCTATTTTAACTAATCGCCTTTCCACTATAGCTACCACACACCTGGTGCTCAATGACTTTGCCATCATTGCCAGGTAACACTTAACCTAAAGTCGAAGCTGTTTGGTTTTTGATTGTTTGCAAATTATTAACAATCGGAAAGTCAAAGTTAGAAATTCCGAATTACATCCTAGCTATAGCCTTGCAACAAATTATATTTCGGAGGGCGCTAGCCACTTCGTTAAGACGAATATGAAAGTCTGGCAAAAGCTTCATCATAACTGTTTTGTTATTCACCGGACCTCTAACAGATAGTCATAAATAGAAGTACGAAGAGTGTTCAAAAAAAAAAAAAAAAAAAAAACAAAAAAGTGAATTCGATTATTATTTTTTTTATGTTGTTACACTCGTCTCGAAGATACGTTGACGGTTTTATCCATATAGCATGTTTAGTTTGTTTTTAGAGGCGTTAATAAGACAATTGTTTTGAGTGTTAGCCAATTTTCTGCTATCGAAAAAAATGTATCAAAGAAGTTACATCAAATTTTGTGAAAAGAATGGAATTAAATGCTCGAAAACACTTGAAATATTGACAGTGACATACGGTGAGAGTACTCTGAGTCAACAAAAAAAATGTTTACAAGTGACACAAGTTTTCCACAGAAAGTTGAGAAGATGTGACTCTGGACGCCCCAGTACATTAACAACCGATGAAAATGCTGAGAAAGTGAAGAAATTGTTATAAATCGAATCACAGTTAGAGAAGTTGCTGAGAATGTCGGCCTATCGGTTGGCTCATGCCATGCAATCCTTTTTGCAATTTTGGGCATGAAGCGTGTTGCAGCGAAGTTCGTTCAAAAATTGTTGAATTTTGACCAAAAACAACGTCGCATGAGCATCGCTAAGGAATTGTTGAATGACGTTAACGATGATCCAGATTTGCTTGAAAAAGTCATTACTGGCGACAAATCGTGGGTATATGGATATGATATCGAAACCAAATCCCAATCGTCCCAATGGAAGAGTCCAAGAGAGCCAAGACCAAAAAAGCACGCCAGTGCGTTAGGAGTTCTTATCCCAAGGTCGTACGGTAAATAAGGAATATTACCTTGAAGTTATGTGCCGTTTGCGTGAAGCAATACGAAAAAACGCCCGGAATTGTGGAAAAAATTCATGGCTTTTGCATCATGATAATGCACCTGCTCACTCATCTTTGCTTTTGAGAGATTATTTGGCCAAAAACAACACCGTTATCATGCCTCAGCCACCGTATTCACCAGAATTGGCCCCCTGCGACTTTTTCCTGTTCCCAAGATTGAAGAGACCCATGAAGGGACGGCGCTTAATGATGATTAAGGAGATAAATGCCGAACCGCTGAAAGATCTCAAGGACATACCCAAAAATACATATCGGAACTGCTTCGATGATTGGGAAAAAACGCTAGCATAAGTGTATTAGACTACTTTGAAGGGGATAAAATAAAAATTGATGAACAAAAAAATATTTTTTGAGAAAAATGAAAATTCATTCAATGCAAATTCACAAAACACTCCTCGTACTTATAAACCTTGTATGAAAAGATCTCCTGAAGCTCTTTCATCGGATACAAATGAGATTTCGTAATATGACAAAGCAATATAAAAAAGAGATGTAAAAATTACGTTTTCGTATTTGGTATTTTTATCGGTGTTTTTCTATTGCAATAAACTCGATTTTGAATTGATTTTACTATTTCATTCATTGCGACTTTTAAATTTTAATGATAGTAATATTTATTTCTAATATATATTTTTAACTTTTATAAATAATACTGTATTCAACAATACTCCCATAACTAACAAAGTAAAGAAGTAACTCAGAGTAACCGAAAATCGGATTTTTATTTTGCCTATTATTATTTTAGATTGCCTAAAAATATGTTTGTGCTTTGGCAAACTATTTATTTCAAGTCATATTAAAAGCTCTTCGCATTATTGTGTGTTCAAAAACTGCAAAATTTTCGACCAATTCAATTTCGATTTGTTGCTGTTACAAAATGTTGCTGTGTTTAACCAACTACTATAGGGATTGAGTTGATGCAAAGGCAACATATGTATGTTGTGATACAAAAGACTTAAGACACAAACTTGTTGAAAAATTTATGGAACAGAAAGTGGTTTTTACGCATGAACGATGAGGCAACAAATTTATTGTTTAATGTAAAATAAATATAAAAGTGAATTATGTAAAGTAAAGGGTGTCCCAACAAGAACGAACAAGAAGATTTAAATTTTAAATAAAACACAGATATTTAAAAAAAAATCGTGAAACTTTATTATCTCGTAAAGTAGACAGAAAGAGGTTATACATATATGGAACAACACATCGGGCAGATGGCCGCCGCGGCTTTGCTGGCACACACGCGATCTTTTAATGGAATTTTCAATGACCGTTTTGCATAAATGCTGCGGTATTTCATTAACGCAGCGTCCAATTTCCTCTTTTAAGACTTGAGTCGTCATCGGGTTATTCGGATGAACCATCGACTTCAAAAAAACCCGAAAGAAAAAAGTCTTTCTAATCGCATGATCAAAATGACTGATGCAGTAATTGTATTGTTTCTCTGGCTGTATGACATGTGGCGCCGTCTTGTTGAACCCACATGCCCTCCATATTCATTTCTTCAATTCTAGGCACGAAAAAACTGGTTATCATTTCACGATACCGAACACCATTGACGGTTTGCGCTTGACATGCCTCATTTTCATAAAAAAAGGTCCAAAATCCACACCACACAGTGACACGTTGAGGATGCATTTGCTTCTCGTGAATCACTCTAGGATTTCCCTCACCCCAAATGCAACAAGTCTGCCTATTGACGAAGCCATCAAGATGGAAATGGGCCTCGTCACTGAAGATGATTTTATCGGCAAAATCAGCATTTTCATGTTGTCTCTCCAACACCCAATTAAGGAACTCCCTTCGCTGAACTTTGTATGCACGAAGATGCAAATCTTTCGTCAAAATTCGCTGCATAGTGGATATAGAGACACCAATTTGCTGAGCTCGGTGTCGAATTGAGGTGGACGGAGTTTGAGCGACATCATCACATAGAGCTACGACATTTTCGATCGATCGACCTGGTCGAAGGCGCGTTGTTGTCTTTACATCACTAACAGACCCAGTTTTGGCAAATTTATCCATTAATCTCTTTACAGTTGACTCTTTTGGAGCATTATTGTGACCCCAAATTGATCGCAGTTTGCGAACTGTAACCGCAAAACTTTCACCATTTTGATAAAACAATTTCATAATGAGAATGCGTTGTTCATTCGTGTAGCGCTCCATTTTTAATAACCTCGTACATCTTACTAGCAAACAATAACAATTGTTCAAATGTCAAACAATGACACTTCGAATGGCGCCAAATTTAAATCTTGCATTCTTGTTGGGACACCCTTTACATGATGTGAACTTGCATAATTTGGGAATAAGAAAAATGGTTGAACAATGAAATTTTTCACAATTCTTGATAATAATTATAATTATAGTTATATAATTATTATGTTATTATGTCATATGTTAGCAATTCCAAATAAATACTTTATAAATTGAGGCCAAGAGCTTGAAATGTATCAACATCTTTGTAAAATACCACTGTAAACTCATTCAGCTGAACAAATGGAAAAATAAATGATAAAATTAAAATCACAAAATTCAGCATTTATAATGATTTATTTTCTGAAAAAAAGATGTGTTGATTTGTCAGGGTGCAAGACTTTAAGAATATTGCTTGATAATGCTGCTGTATTTTGTTGTCCAGAAAAAAAACCTAATAAGAATATTTTTGCAACATGTATGTATGTTAAGAAAGGATATTAATCTCCTCCGGTTCTCAAGAACAAGTTGTCAATGCAGAATTTATGTCTTTTCTATACTTGGGAGAAAACGGAACGAATGAGAAAATTTTTAAATTTTTATTTAAAGTTTAGACACGATTAATTTAAATATTTAAAACAATGTCAATTCATAAATAGAAATTTTCGGGGTAATATTTTCACCTTATTAGAGTTACAAAAAAAAATCATTTTCTTGCAACCTTAGAATCCAGATTTTCAGAAAAGAACACAAAAACCTGCAAAAGAGTAACACAATTTTCGGAAATGAATACAAAAGTCAGGTTTTTGGAAAATAGACAGAAAAGATGCTGCCAATTTTTTCAAGAAAAGGCCACAGGATGACTAAATATCTTCACAAGTTTCGATTTAGGCAAACAAAAAAGAAAAAAATGTTTGTTCACATCTTATTTTGCGTGAATAAAGAACCGTTTTTTTTTAAATAGAATTAGGTATGTGTGTAAAATCGGGCAAAATGCCGATATGTGTGAATGCTTTGTAAGTCAAAAAGTAACAATAAATTAGTGAGGGGGCCTAAAGCTGTTTAGAATGCGAAACAGAATACTTAAAACAAAAAAAAATATTAAACACGATGTAGTTGGCAACAAAACAAATAGTTAATAAATGGGAAAATTATTTGTTTTTATAGATATAAAGGGTGGCGCATAAGTAACATTAACGGCGACTATATTGAATGCGTTCTTCATTTGGTTTTAAATCGTGAAAAAATTGCATCTTATATAGGAAAAGATGTAACTCATGTAAAATTCTTTGCAAAGACCGCCTAGATATCTCTAACTGCTGAGAACGTCGCCTGGTGGAAGTTTCAGGGTTCTCCTCAATACTTGCAATGGTCACTTCATTTCGAACTGCACGAGGTCTTCCGACACACGGAAGATCACAGACAGCCATTTGTTGCCCAAAACGCTGAACCAATCGGTAAATTATTGGAGCGCTAGGAGCATTTCGAACATGAAAGAAATTTCGATATGATCTGAATAATCGAATGCTGACTTTCAAAGTAAAATTGAACAACTTTGATTCTTTGTTCAGTGCTGAGCCTTTCAATCATAAATTTCCCAAACATTACTAAATTAATTCTGTAAAGAGACGAAACAAAAAGATTTAAACAAAAAATATATTCACTGATCAAATCTGCTTATGTTTATGCGCCACCCTATACAATGAAGTTTTTTTTTGTTTTTTTTTTTTTGTATTTATTCATTTGTTTCAGTAATAATTTCACAATTTAAATTTTAAGCCCCTGCGCCACTTGGACATTATTGGGTCGAATTGGCAATATCTATTAAGCATTCATATTATATGAAATATTCATTTGAAGAAAAATAAATTACATGGCAATAAACAGAAGTTATGAAACGAAGTCTAATTACAATAGAAGCATTTCTATGTTTTCAAATAAATAAGATTTTAGGTTTGACTTAAACGTTCCAATCCTGGATATATTTTGCAATGATTGTGGAATGTGGTTGTATTCAGAACATCCGGCATACTCAATTCGTTGCTTTGTAGTTTCCAGTCTACATTTTACAATAACTAGAGTAGAGCCATTTCTGGTATTAAACACATTGCGGTTTCTTCGAAACTGGATTGTATGATAACCTATGTTATTCAGCGACTTGAACATGTGTACTAATAATTGAAATTTATATAGCCCATAAATCGGCAATATTGTTTTCGCCACATCCTTGTACAATGTGAATGTGTGATATAAAATTGGAAGATTGAACACTGTTTTAAGCTCCATATTTTGCGCTCTTTGAAGAGCTTGAAAATCTGCAGTCCGTTTATATGCATAAATCAACGGAAGGTAACTGAAATAACTACATATGTATAAGCGCATTATAAATTAATAGTTTTGTGTTTACATCAAATTTATTTTTAAATTTATAAAGAATACCGATTGCTGCCGCTACTTTGTCTTTAACATATTGGATATGTACATTCCAAAAGAAAGATTATTTTGAAAGTTAATTCCCAGGTATTTTAGAGTAGTGCACTCTGTAACCACCCTCTTTCCGACATTTACACTGAAAATATTACCAGTGGGATAAGGTCGGAATTGTAACAACTTTGTCTTATCAGCATTTATAACCAATTTGTTTAACCTTGCATATTCCAATATGAGCTCCGCATCATGTTCAATTTGACTTCTTAATATGATATCATGTTTATATGGGTAAAATAAACTTATGTCATCTGCATACATTATAAGTTTCCTGTATAGATTTAGATTAGATAAATCGTTGAGGTAAATCATGAAAAAAGGGGAACCGAATACACTTCCCTGAGGTACTCCATGTTTCACACGTCCCATCTCACTTCTCGATGTTTTTATTTGGACATGCTGTTTCCTATTTGTCAGATAACTTTTGATAAGCACAAGCGCAGTTCCTCTTATGCCATAAAATTCAAGTTTATTGAACAAAATCACATGATCTACCAAATCGAAGGCTCTTGATAAATCGTAAAAAATTCCCGCCACCCCACCATAGCCATTATCTAATCCATCGCAAATCGTGTTTACAACATTAACTACGGCTTCTTGAGTGGAACTTCCCTTCCTGAACCCAAACAGCATTTTATTTAGCTGTTTATATAATATTTTTTCAAAAATTTTATCAATTAAAGGTAGCAATGCCATCGGTCGAAATTTGTCGGGACTATGTATAGGGTTGCCCATATTCGACGGACCCATGTTTTTAAAAAAAAATCAAAGAAAAAAATAAAAATTTGGCGGTTGGCAATCTTATTCATTTAATTTGTTCCAAGTAGATTTGTTTACATCAATTTTTGAATATGATATCTCTCAAATGGCCGCCTCTGGCGTTGATGGCGTGTTGTGCCCTTTTTGCAGCATTTTCCATCGTTTTCGCCAACATTTCGG
>JAHXMU010024948.1:0-20512 GCA_019455685.1 Philornis downsi
TTGTTGCTGCCGCTGTAGTTAATGTTATTGTTGTTGTTGTTGCTGCTGCAGTTACTGCTGAAGCTGATGCTGTTGCTGTTGCCATTGCTAATGTCGTCATCGCCATCATCGACGCTGACGCCAAAACTTCACTTTAAGTCTTTTGGTAATTTCATTTTTGACAATGATTGAAGTTTTTGTTTTTTGCTGATTTGTTTTTTTTTATTTGGCCAAAATATTCATGTAAACGTGTCGAAGTTATGTGTGTGTGTGTGTGTGTGTGTGTACTATATATGAATATATAAATGTACATATGAGTGTTTGTATTTTCATGTGTCTTTATGTAGGCATGTCGTGGAACATACCGTGTCATGCTATCAAATTATTTTCAATTTTGGTTTTATTTCATTTTTTTTGCTCTCAGCCTGTTGTTGGTTTCCTAAATTTGTTAGCTTAATTCATTGGTTCCAGGGGCGTGGCGGTTTGTGGGAATAACTATATAGATGTTATTCCGCTACTGCTTTAAAACACTTGCAAAATTTTATTCGCTACTATTTTAAATACTCAAATCAAATATCAAACGTTTATTCATTTTGGCTGATTTTAGCGCTACAGCTCGTTAACCACCAATGCCAAAACATAACACTCGCGAACATAATCGGTTTACTGAAGGGGAATCCATTTTTGTGAGTATCATAATGTACGAGTATGTGGGTTACTTCAATGAAAAATTTCGAATTGAGCAACTCTTTCAATGGTTCACTTTCACGCATTACAGTACTGTGATGCTAAAGATTGCCATTTCTCGACAATTAGGGAGAGAATTTCCCGGCAATTACGTGATTTAAAAAAAAAAAAAAAATGTATTCTGCTAAAAGAATGACCAAATACAGGAGTAATTTCATATAAAATATATTGACCACAAGATTTCCTAATGATGCGCTTCTGGAAAGTGCGAAATATCGAAATAAAAGAATAATATTATATAATAATTAAATATTTTAAATCTAACTTCAAACTCGAAAAAGACAAAACTATTCTCTTCTTTTATTTTTTTTTTTTAGTAAATTTTGCATTAAATTTTGCATTAATCGTACAAATGAAATACAATTGAGAACTAAGAAGGATAATATTTTAAAAAAAGATGTTAGTTCTTGATCCGGTTCAAGATCGTTTTTCTAGTAGCATTCATTTAGTATAGCTAACCAAATATTCAAAAACTTGCGAAATGGATTATGTGGACACAGTTAACTAGGCGGGTAGTGTATTTTGGTATTCGACAAAATGCCATCTTTAGCACCCTTAGTTTGTGTTTTTTTGAACATCATCGCCACCTTAAGGGTCTACTTATAACTTCACAAAACCATTAAGAAATTTTGCTCACCGGTACGAAAATGTTACCAACTCAATTGTCGCAAGTTCTTGTCTCTGCATATGTCCATGAAGTCTTTGTTGGCACAAATGGTAAAAAACATAGCTTAATGAAAAGCTCATCAGTGTACCTGTTGAATATTATGCTAGTTTTTTTGAATTTATTGTCGAATTTATTGTGAACCGGTTTAGGAACTAAAATCCTAATACGCGGAAGGTAAATTTTCTAAACAGTATATAATACTTCATGGAGTAGGAGGACATCATATGATTTTCTTAATTAATTACATTTTCAATATACAATGCTAATTTAAATAAGTGACTTAAATGCTGCATACCAATTTACAATAACGCCCATTTATGTCAAATTAAAAATTTTAGAAATTAAATTTTTTTATGAAAATAATTTTTCTTTTTGAGAATTACTAAAAAGACCTTCATAGGAAAATTTAGCCATGCAATTTTTTTAGACTCAAATGGACAATATATATATATTGCATATATATATATATGCATATGTATATATACATATGCATGCATATATATTATATAAAATATATACAAAATTAAAAAATATTAAAATGTAAATTGAAATTTATAAAAATTAATCCTGAAACAAATATTTTCAATTTTTGAAAATATAGTTTACTATTTTTAAAATATACATACTCGTATGTAACAAATATTAAAATGTATTTGGAGATTTTGAAATACTGTTTGCGTTATTAAGTTGACAATTTTCTTAAATACAAAATTTTTAAATTGTAATATATTTTAATGTATAAAATTGTCTGGAATTTCGGGACAAAATTCCCAAGTAATCGGGAAATGAAATCCTGGGAAAATGCCGAGATGTATTCTTTACGTGCGGCTCAAATTTTGGAAGTTAACGTTTCTCTCACCACATGACGAGATATACATAGGTGATTATGATGAAGGCCGCCGCATAGCTTTAGAGCCGCAAAATGTTGATGTTATCCGACGTGAATCAAAAATCAACTACAAACATTACATTGATATGTACACACTTCTTGTAATTGTTCATCTGTAGTGAAATTTCACAATAATAATTTTTGTAGAATATTCAAGTGATTCCTTTCAAACTTTGAGAGGTACATTTTTAGTAGTTTTTCTAAGGATTGCCAAAAAAAAACCAAAATTGATGTGATCTCTGTCTTCTCTAAAATAACTTCCATATTTATACTGCGGATTCTTCAATAACTATTTTCCAAACATCTTTTGCATCCTTCTTCAAAATGAGGCTAAGAAAACTGCACCGAAATGAACAATTACTATGTGAAAATGTACTAAAAACATATTGTGAGGTAGTTGTTATCGATTGTAGCTACGCAATGGTCTGTTATTTAGACATTTGACCATGCCCACTTTATGTAGTTATTTGACGAAGGAATCATATAACACAAAAGAAAAATCTCCATTTTGTTGTACTTGAATCATATCATTTGCCGATTTTTATTTCAGTATAGACTACTAAACCTGATAGTAGTATTTGGCTTTAACCGATTTGTATTTCTTGCTGGGGCTTACGTTTATCTTCTGGTGCTTTCAGAACCTTTTTAATAGAAAAACTATTACCTCTGACAGAAATAATTGAAACGAACAACTAGTTCAAGTTGTCAAATGTGAGCAACTTTAAAGCAACTAAGAGAAAAGGCAGTACTTCACATATTCTTATTTCTACTCTTTCGCTTCCTGCATTTTATTGTTTTCTCACTATTTCGACACTTTTAAAGACTTTTAATAAAGTATGCCGCATTACTAGGTCAATTTGACAAATTTCTTCCAGTAAAAACAAACAAAATGTCAAGCGGAAAGAACCATATTTACCTCATGCCTTTAAAAATGTGTTAATAACTTTTACTAGTGTTGAAATTATAGTAGTCAAAAAGTAAGTCAAGAGAATCGAGTGTCGGCAAACTGTCAGTTGTTGAATAGGCATCGAGCGAGCATTTTGACGAGTAGGTGGCGGTAAAGTATGTGGGAAATCATCTAAGATTTGGCTACGCATCTACTCTTGGACAATGCTCATGTTTATTGAAAGTACAACAAATAGTGGTAGTGGTACACTCGAACCCAATAATGACAAGAACATACTAGAGCATAAATCTTTTTAGTATCTGAAATCTTCCTGAAATATATAGCATTTGCCATCTATTCTTCCGTTTCAAAATATGGTCATGAACTCAATAAAATTTGTTTTGGGATGAGATAAACCATGTAAAAAGTTTATTATTATTTGCAAATACAGTAGCTGCGAATAAATTTAATTTTAATCATTAATATGCTAACTTACACATACACGAAATCACGTTGTGTGTGGAAGGACCACAATAACACAACGCAAAAATGTTGTGGAAACGAGGAGTTGATTTTATCAAGTTAAGAAATAATCGAGCTCACTCTTTTACTTGTTTCCGTCTTGCATCATATATCAATCGTTTATTAAAAAGGACTTGCACCACTTTTCATATAAATGATGTACTTATCAAATGCGTTCATTCTCAATCCTCTAATGACCGGTCATTGACAAAAGTTGATGGAGCGATCATTCATTATGATTGTTGAAACCTTTTTACCTATTTAGTATAGACAATTTTTAAATTGTCATGAATTACATCATATTAAGCCCTGAATTGCCGCAGATCTCTTAACGAAATGGCTCAGCATTTCAACATTCAAATGCGTTCATTCTCAATCCTCTAATGACCGGTCATTGGCAAAAGTTGATGGAGCGATCATTCATTATAATTGTTGAACCCTTTTTACCTATTTAGTATAGATAATTTTTAAATTGTCATGAATTACATCATATTAAGCCCTGAATTGCCGCAGATCTCTTAACGAAATGGCTCAGCATTTCAACATTCACCTTATGTGGGTGCAGGGCCACAGGGACCTACCAGGGAACTGCAGAACATACAAACTAGCAAGACTAGGGGCAACCTTACAGACTCCAGCCGAGTTGGAGTCCATGGGCATGTCTCAGGCCACTTGCAAGCTCCTACTGCGAGACAGTAGGACGACGTTTCATGTTTCCGTCATGACGGGACACTGTCTAATTGGAAGACATGCAGTGAGATTATTGAAGGTTGCGACTAGTCACTTCTGCAGGAGCTGTAGGGATGAAGAGGAGGAGGAGTCCATAGAACATTTTCTCTGCAATTGCCCCGCCCTGGCGAACAGGCGGGGATCAACACTGTGCTCTTATTTCTTTAGGGACCTAGAAGATCTGGACGATATAGATACTGTCCGACTTAAGAGCTTCTTGAGGCGTTCAGGATGGTTCAACGGGGGAAACTAGGGGCATCCTTATCTCTAGTTTCCGTGGCGTCACAATGGACTATATAGTCTAAGTGAGTCAGTCAATTCAGACTGCCACACTGACCTAACCTAAACTACATCAGATTACATTGAATTATGTTGAATCACATTGAATTGCCACCAAATAAATTATATTGAATTAAATAACTTTAAATCGGTTCATTTGTTAATATTTGGCATAGACTGTAAAAATTAACTATTTATTTGTCAGTGATCGTGTAATCTAATCAACCATTTCGGTGATATCAGTTGGCCTCCACGCAGTTGCGTGGATATCATGAGGAAAATCCGGAAACTTTTGTGGCACAATGCAGCACAATATTACTGGAATTATTCGTGAAATAGTATCGGAAACCATTGAACATTTACTGAAAAATGGTTGATATCCAACTAGCTGGGGGTATACACTTAAATAAGGTTGTATTCCATTAACAATCGGAAGAATTGCACTTGCCTACAGAGCAACGATTAAAAAAGTATTGATTTGTGTTTTTTCCCTTTTGCGTCCCATGACTAGGACATTCGGTTTGGTTTATTTTTCTTAAATTCACCAACTGTTCGATGAAGATTTCGAATGCCAGTTTTTGTGCAGCTTTTATTGTACTTCCCGATTACTTCTACTTCAAGTGTTGTTTGGCATCGCCACTCAAAGAAATATAAATATGTTACTATACCGGCACCGGAATCCATCATGTCTCGGTCGATCAGGAATATGTCCTTGATAGAAAATAGCATGATTGGTTTCTATTAGTTCAAACAATCGAGATTGCACTGTATTCATTTTCATATAAATGGTTTGTGGTCCAAATGAAAATTGAGTGTTGAATTTTCTTAAATTGTTTCATATTATTATTATTATGTTGAATTACATTGAATTGCCACCAAATAAATTACATTGAATTAAATTATTTTAAATCGGTTCATTTGTAAATATTTGGCATAGACTGTAAAAATTAACTATTTATTTGTCAGTGTCAGAACAAACTCGTAATTATAAAAAACTTCTATTTAATTACGCCCCCAGAGGTCGCGTGGTTGAAACCTGCGATAAGCTCGCTCTCTTTTTTCGCTAAATGTCAACTGGACTACACGTCACAAGCCACCCCCTTAGTTAATCATCTAACCTATTATATTATAACCTATAATGCAGTAAATTAGAAAATAGTTTTCTTTTGCCTTATACGTGAAATCGTCCGTAAGTATTTAAATCCTATATACATATAGAACCTGGGTTCTTTCCAATCACCTATACTTTCTTGGAACCTAAGTTCTATAGGTAGTTCTTTGTGAAACGTAAGCTCCAACCATATTTTGCTTGGAACCTTAATTCCGACTAGATTTTACAATATTATGTTATGCGATTACATCTAAAAGTAATCTAATAATAAATGAGCTGACACCGCTTTCATAATTACTGAATTGAAATATTCGAAATATTGAAAAATTTTATTTTTCTGGAAATGCATTGTATTCTATAAGTATTCCTATTCTAAACGATTATTTATGAATACAAGATTTCACTAAAAAAAATACAATAAATTTTAAACTGTTTTGCAGAATATATATGAATATATATTATATTTGTTGGAAGTGACAAAGAATGACGTATATAATGGTGTTATCCATCCGGTTCGGATGGTTTATGTACCTACATATTGAAAAAGTGTGTTTATTCTTTAACTTTTCCTCTAACATATATTTTTAACTTATTTACTTAAAGATAAGAGAGAAGAGAGAATTTTCATTGACAGCTGGAAATGTGCTTCTTTTACCCCAACGTTAAAGATGGAAAACGCAGTGACGTCATTTGATATAGACCAATATCCAAATTGGGAAGCATCTCTTAAAGTTTTTGAACATGTTATTTATAAAAAAAGTTAATTTTCTTAACAAAGTCGATAATTTCTCTGCATCAACATAAATTTTCTGATAGATCTACTATCACAAATTTATGTTCTTTTAGTGAACACCACCGCATTTCATCTTTGGAACACGGTAGCCAAGTTGAGACTGTGTTCATACATTTTTCTAAGGCTTTTGATGAGATTTCGCACCATATAGTGTATTTGAATTAAAGTCGATGGGTTTCCACTCAACATTTTTAAAGTGCATAAAATCATATTTAACCAAAAGGCAGCGCAAAGTTGTTATTGAAAGGATTGAATTCTTTTCATATATTCAAATTTTAGGTGTATTATAAGAAAGCATATTTGAGGCATTCTTATTCACACTATTTGTTAATGACATATCAGCTTGTTTTTATAAGTCAAAATTTATACTCTATGCGGATAATCTTAAAGTATTATTAAAAGTTTCTACGGTTAAAGACCTCTTAGAACTTTAAAAAGACATAGACAGTCTTAATAATGGATGCCTTTTAAATATCCTTTCATTGAACACGGATAAGTGTATTCATGTTTCTTTTTCGAGTTGCAGAAATCCGGTTCATGCTGTTAAAAATTGGTAATTTTTCTCTAAAATCGGCTTGTTCGAAACTGGATCAAGGTGTTCTACTCCGCTTTAACATTTATTCCGCACTTCAATTATGTTATTCCTAAGGCGTATAAAGTTCTTGCGGACATTAAAAGGAATTGTTCAGAATTTTCTGACCTCAAAACATGTAAAATCATTTTTATATCGTATGTTAGGTCTCATTCCAATATTCATATTGCACGTATTGAACGGGTGCAGCGTGTGTTTGTAAAGTTTACTCTTTCTTCATTTAGATTTGAAGAACCTCTTCCAAACTGCAATTTCAAATGCTTATTACTTGGGCTACAGACATTAGAATATCGGCGTAACTTCCAGACAGCGCTATTTGTTTTTAATATAATCGGTGGTTACATCGCATATTTTTGATATACCTCGGCATTTTAGTTCTTATGCAAAAAACAGTACTCTGAATCGTGGATTTTATATTCTAAATGAAATTAATGAATATGCCTTGAATCAAGATTCCAATCAACTCATAGAGTTTGACACATCTCAACATTTGTTTCGATTATATCTTAACAGATTTCTAATAATTCTATTTTAAATTGTTTATCTTTATATATATAATTCTACTGTACTGGCGTTGTCAGTGAACTCCTCCTAAACGGCTGGACCGCTTTGCATAAATTTTTGTATATGCGCCTGGGGGGTGCCCGGGATGGTTTAGATTTACAATTCGGTCCAATTGGACAAAGGGGCGTGGTACCTCCCATACAAACAAAAAATTAAAAATCAATTATTTCTGCTCCTGCTTACGGTATTTGAAAAAAATTTAGTGCGTAGGTTTGGTGTACATATCTTAAGTGCTACTGCAAATATGGGCGGGATTGGACAATGGGGCGTGGTACCTCCCATACAAACCATAAATTAAATATCCAATATTTCTGCTCCAGTTTACGGTATTTGAACAAAATTTGGTACATCGGTTTGGTGTACATATCTTAAGTGCTGCTGCAAATATGGGCGGGATTGGACAGTGGGGAGTGGTACCTCCTATACAAACCACAAATTAAAAAGCAATTATTTCTGTAAATAATATATATAGTAAATAATATATAGTAAATAATATATATAGTGTAGTATATGAGTGTAATTTGTCTAAGTATATAGTCTAGAAAGATCATCAAAACCGTGTCTAAAACATTCAAGTATGATATATGTAATCTCTTTCCCTCTTTATATGTGGGTGGGAATTTTCTAGAATTACGTTTACGACAATAAGTTATGTTTGTTTCTCTCACTCCTATTATATAGTTTATTGTTATCTCCTTTTCACCTGTTATGTAAATGAGAACATTCTAGAATTAAGTCTATGATATACAACACTATTCCGTAAATATGTTTGTCTTTGTTGCACCCATTATGTAAATATGTGTTCTCTCTGAAATATTGTATCATTTTCTAGAATAAGTAATTTTAGTATAAATAAAGCAACTTTGTACGTTTTAGGGAAATTAATAAAGTTGACGTTGATGTGGAAATACGCTCCACGATACCAAAATAGTATAAAATATTACTGTTTTGCCATTGTTAGTCTGTAAGGAAATTTTGTTCCATAGACTTAAATAAATGAAATGAAAATGAAACTTTTCAGTAGAGGCACCACCATGTTATCGTAAAATCGAAAATGGTTTTATTGTCACGTCCTTAGACTCACATTTGCACGGAATTTAAAATTAATGAAATCACCACGGCCTCAATATTTCTTATTATTTTTTTTCCTTTTTTTTTTGTTAGTAGAAATCTTTTATAACAAACAGCTCGATATAAAAAAAAAATAAAATAGTTGCGAATACATTTTGCAATTTTACTGGAGTGCAATCAATTATGTCGCCAGCCACTTAACAAGTGATCGTGTCCAAAACACGATGTTTTACGATGAGAATAGTTGCCCATGTTTAGTTTTACACCACAAAATACCCTCTAACTGAGGTGTTCTGCAGAAATGCCACGCCCATATTCTTTTCAGAAAATATGTTAATCTCAGCCCAACGTCTTCTGTCGTACGAACGTCTCTGGGTTGTGGCAGCTACGGTCGCTTTAGCTGTTTACACTCGTTAATAGCGGAAAGTAATTGGCTGTATGTTACTTTGGCCTTTATATTCATGACATTTTACTATCATTATCTTTCACTCTCATTCGCAAAAGCCAACGGTGTTTCTGTGTGTGTTAGTTTTGCTGCTGTTCAGGCAGTCACACAAAGATTTGAGGAAATTAAAACATGCAACATACCAATATATCGTACAAGCACAAATGTAACACTAAGCAAGCCTTCTAATGTTGCAAAGCAGCCTCTCGGAGAGCCTGTGAACAACCAACAATGCGGGGTTGTATGAACAACATGTACATATATTGTAGTATATCCATAGTTGCCATGACGCCGTGTCACACCTTGCAAATGGGCATCACAGAGATTTTGATTCTTTACAAATGCTAAAATGGGAACAATCTCGATTTTAGGCCCTTTCTGCGATTGAGAAGATTTTCATTGTGCAACAAAAATTCTAAGAAAATACCTGCTGATTTGACTCATCACAATCCACAATTCCCAGAATGCAATAAGACATGTGTTCGATTGTTAGTGACATTGATTTCTTTCCCTTTCTTGGCTAGCAAGAACATGCCTCATTGCCTTTGTGGCACCGACATTACGAGCAGCATCGCATGTTGCACTTCATGAAACGCCTCTGACCATTCAATTATAGAGCGTTTCTGACAAACGCCTTAAAACTCCTTCCCACCAATTACAGTCGCCACTCGTTCTATCACATACCGACAAACGGACGGACACACAAAACGGCTATTAGGAAAACAAGGAAAGAATTAAAATATTTTCTCATGTTATTCTTACGTCGCTCACGTCCTCCTCGCTTTTCAGCCATTCACACACAAGATGCACAAAAGTGACGACTCAATCATCATTAAAGCCGATTTTAGTCAGTTGGTAAATGACGTTGTAGTTCGTTTCATCCAAGAGAATGGATGTTCGTGCATGGACCGATCTGTAACAGCTAACAACAAATGTTGGCTAACAATGGATAGACAAAGAGAGAGAGAGAGCGCGCGGTAGATTTAAGCTAACATTGCATTACATACTGGCACAATGCGCAGGTATGGACACAATGGTTGATGGGTGATGGGATAATGGACATGTGAAATCTGGAATGACTGAAGAATGACAGATGCTACAACCGACATGGTGAAAATATTGTTTTAGGAGCATCAAGGTCACACCGAGTTGTCCATTTTAAATTGATTAACACATTTCCACATCCTTGAGATTACCTTGAAGGGGAACCTGCATATTACAGTTTCCCTTCTTCTTATAGTTTTCTTTCTTCCTACAGGCAAGATGCTTTAAATCTTGTTTAAATAACTCTACACTTTTTTTCGCTCCCGTTTTTCTTTATATCCCAAGCAAGACTTTTATGCCAACTATCCGATATCGCATTTTGAACAACTTTCTGGTGATTCGATATTGCATTTAGAATAACTCAGTTGTGGTGATTTTTAAAACAGAAATACTTTCTAAATTCAGTACAGTTTTGGTTTACCATCTTTAGTTTTAAAATTGGCCATATTTAGCTATACTTATATGTGAGATCAATTCATAGGCTGCCTAATACTGCGAACAATAATGTAAATGGTAGAAAATCAAAATTCAGCGGTTTCTAAACGAATCTGTATGTATTGATTTTAAATCACAAAATTTTAAAACCTCCTAATTTTTAAAGGAGTTATCCAAAATGATCAAAAGTAACCATTGAAAGATGCTGTTACTGTTACTGTAAATGCCATTGTGGCGTTATCATTTTTAAAATGTTACACCTCTCAAGAAAATGGAATAATTTAACCTACAAGGTGACAGAAATAAAAGTAAAACTGAAATCATTCGTAAGCTATAGCTTTTTTTTGTACGTAAACAAATCGATTCTGTTTGTGAACATTATTTGTCTGGACCGTTACATATTTTTTTGTCAAGCCGAAGAAATAATATCTGTCAAGTGGTCGCCGCCAGAGTTTGAAGTATATTTGGATTCGCTTTAGAGCAGTTTCCATCGCTTTTATCAATTCTTCAGATGACAAATCTGCTATTTCTTCTTTGGCATATTCTCTTTTAGGACAGCAGGAAAAAAAAAACAAAAAATTGGAAGTACTTTAAAAGGCAGAATATTTTCATCAGTGAAATGTGTGGCGTTTCCATTCATTTCTACGAAAATGAATGTAATGCCAGAGCTGCCTCAAATTGCAAGTATCTGTCTCCTATGACAATCCACAGTTAAATTGATTGGTGTTTAATTCAAATTTACACCACAGTCGGATGAGTAGTTGTGGTGAATATTGTGATATTTGGTATGTCATATTTCAGCTGGCAGGTTTTTAAATATGCCCAAATAGCGGTATATTCGGGCGATAGAGAGTAAGTGCTTTGCATCGATCGCCCGCTTATGTCTTTTAATCTTTATTAGTTAGCTTTAAAATTTAGGTGGCCTAAATAATCTATCCTAGATTGCCAATGAACAACCTGCCAAACTTTCATCACAACGGTATGAAAGACGCACGAAAAACTTAGCCATATAAACAGATATTGTTTGTCTATCTGCGCGTTACGCAAAGGCTTCTATGTAGACTTCTTCTTTCGCTGGTTATTCTGCTTCGAATAATTATTCCCTGGTAATGTCATGGATTGGCAGCCAAAAGTGAGAAGGCTATGGAGTTGAACTTTTTTCTGTGATTGATCCATGGCCCCCCATACATGCATTTTCAAAACAATATGCCAAATATTGCTAAAATCAATTCAAAAAGTAATTCGACATGTGTACATTTTTGGGATCTGTGTCTTACAGTTTTGGGCGTTACGACAACCATAGCGCTAAATCAACATATCCTTTACCATTTGTTGTGTAGGGTGTAAAAATTCTCTGCAAACGAGCTTTTATTAGCTTCTAATTTCGAATTTCTCCAAAACACGATATAATGGATAAATTCTAATCACTGATATGTATCTTCATCGAATAATCTATTAGAATTATCAAACGCACTTAATGAAATCATACATACTGTCAGCGTCAAAAGAAAGTGTACACTATGTTTTCGTAAATAAGTGTTTATTTTTGCATCAAAAAATTATTTTTTTTTTTAAATTTACAGTTATTTACAAAACATTGTAAAATGCTCCTACAATGTTTAAATGATTGTTTGAAATCGCATGAACACAACAGAAAATTTCAATACAAAAACAAATAATAACAGTACATTTTTAGCGTAATTTTAAAATGAGCATTATTCTACTGTATGTGTATACTTTATTTTGACGCATTAAATATGGAGTAATTTTAGTTTTTTTGTACTGTTTCTGTTCTGTTGTTGAAATATTTTAATTTTTTATTTAAATTTTTTAAGAGCACTGTACAATGTTTTGCAAATAAATGTAAGATTAGAAAAACGAACATTTCAATGCCGAAATAAGCACTTTTATAGAGTAAAACATGGTGTACACTTTCTTTTGACGCTGACAGTATCATACTCTTTCTGTCTAGACCACTAGGAAGACATGTAGGCATGTATGCGACATAACGGCTTTATTTCTTATACGAGTGATATGATATATGTATGAGTTAATGTGAAAGAATTTTGATTCTAAAAATCTTTCTTTCTTATTAAAATCTGTTCACATGCCAATCGTTGATTTGATTCCAAAAATTTGTCTTCAATACAGAGCACGTAATATAGAACAGGTGACCCGCGAGTCTTTAGAAAAATCATTTTTCATTTGTCTGCCTATCTGTCTGTCTGTCTTCTATACGGCCGATCGGATTTCAATGAATATTTGACAATAATTTCTATAACAGTCTGATAGGCATACAAAACATTTTCATAAATAAAATATCGTTCAGTATCGTGCTGGTGAGAGTAGACTTCAACCTCTTTTTTAGAATTCCTTTGTACATATAACAAAGTAGAGTATACAAAATTCGATCAAGATTAATGCAAACGAAATATTGGAATTACTTGAATTTGTCTTCAAGTTACGTTTAACCTTTTCAAGCAGTTCATACATAGACTTGAGAGTTGCTTGAAGAAAAAAGAAAGTTTTGTTTGTTGTTTTGTTTGTATTGCATTTAAGATTACCAACTGACTGACTGGAAAGCCCGAAGACCGGGAGTGAGGGAGGTGGGGCAGCGATAGACGATAGGTAGTAACGATACCGTTTATAATTTACTATTTCATTGACAAATCCAACTCAGCATAAAATTATTCATGTGCCTGGGTCTCTTGAGGCGGAATGAACAGCGAAAAAGTCCAAAACCTAGCCCCAAAAAATACAAAAAAGTCACCATCGACTGAAAACGGCAACGAACTTTGCATATGAAGCTGAACAACTGACTGAGATCAGGCAACAAAACAGCAACATACGGCTGATGAAGACGATGACGATGTCGCTGCTGTCCCATAATGAACTTAACGATGATAATGATGATGATGACGTTGGTGATTGTTGTACGCTTCAGTGTGACGGTGCTGATAATGTTAATGATGGTTGTAATGCTCGAAATGCCGGGCTTTTATTTGCTTCTTTTGGATTCGGTTTCAAAATTTCTTTGGAAGCAGACCTGTTGAGTAACAGCACAAAACAACACCACATACCGAAGAGAGAAAGGGCTGTGATTTAGTACGATTGGTAGGTATGTAACGTCGTTGTAGTCGTCGGCATCATCATCATCATACGTTTGTGCTGATATGGTTTCTTCTGCACCAGCACCAACAGCAGCAATACAATTTTACATGCAACAGATGCAAAACATATACCTGTGGACCTTTTCGGAACAGGTTGCCGCCATCGCCGCCACCGCTGTCGGATAGCTAAGATGATGATAAATAAATAAGGGAAATGAAGTGATACGAACAAAACGAAAATCCTCCAAATCTACCAAATGTCCAAGCAGATATGAATGTCATTTTGAATTCATTCTTTCTTTTCCACTGCCTGATGGTCCTTGGCAGTGATGATGATAATAATGGTGTGGTTGTCCGAGTTGTCCATCCATATACTCGTATACGAGTATTGCATATAGTGAGATGAATGTGTTTGTACGTTGCCGGTGTTGTATGGGAATTTTTGTTACAGAACCAAATAATAGTATTTGAGTCCTGTAGGTTATGTTTATATAGAATTAATTTAACGTATAATTGCACGGCAGATCGTCTGAAATCTGTATTGAATCACAGTAAATGATACTAAATAAAAGTAAAGTAGAATAACATCATTCGTCTTTACATATTTTCTCCATTCAGTGCAGTTCTGGGAGTATTTCATGAAAAAAATTTCTTGGACAGATAGATATGTTTGCTTTATCACCTATTCGGAACTAAGTTTAAAAGAGAATTCCTTTGATTCAGAGCTATTCATTTCTTTCCAAAAATGTCAGTTGAATATTTGGAGCATGTTATTATGATGTAGAAATTGTTTGTAATCGGCTAGAAAAAAAAAATAAAATTTACCATTTATATTTTGAACAAAACGTCGAAAATTAACCATTCTAGAGATGTCCGTAACTACCAGATTTGGTATTTCCTTACCCAAGAGCCTCACATTAAGCAAACGTGGCACATCAATGAGACTGATTGTTCACGACTCCTAAAGTATGAAAGTGAGCCCTGCCACTCATCGCTCAAGAGTCATGACCCACAGCCGGTAAATAATAACACTAGCCAACAAGATTTAGGACTTGGACATTTTTTACATAAAAAATCATTAGTTTATTTAAAAATCAACGAATTTTCAAAAGTGAATGGCGTTATTTGAACGTCGTTTGTATTTTGTTGGTTCGGTTTCACGTATTAGAGTCCAGCAATAGCCTACCAGCATACTTTTGTCCGAAAATTCTTGATAATTTCTTCAAATTTTCATTAAATCTTGATGAGCATGCTCCCCTTGTTCGTCGCTCACCGCATCTAGGTTTTATGGAAAAAAATCTAAATGCGAATGAAGAAAAAGCATTTAGAGTAACAATTCAGCAACAATTTGTCTGTAGTTTTCACTCTTATTGCTTCCAAGAAAACTGTTCACAATGCTCTTGAAAGATTTGCAGGCTGCATAATCTTTCTCCAATAAACATTGTGAAAAATTATCATCATTGAGTAGCTTTCTGATCTGAGGGCCAACAAATATGCCTTCTTTGGTTTTAGCATATGAAATTTTAGGAAAAACCTCTAACAAATATTTAAATGCTGCACCGTCTCTGTCCAAAGCTTTGACAAAGTTCTTAAAAAGGTCCAATTTTATGTGCAGCGGCAGAAGAAGAACGTCATTTGGATCAATTAATGGTTTATTTGAAATGTTTTGTTTTCCTGGTAAATACTCAGTTCTTTTTGGCAACTCTGTTCTGACGTAATGATGACATATGGCGCGACTATTCCATAGACAAACAAACCAAAGTACTGGAATTGAAAAATCGAAATAGATCTTTTTGGCATTTGACCTCTTGTATAAAACAGTTCTGCAACTATTTCAAAACATTGTCGGTGTCCACGGTTTGTTCAAGTTTCTGACAGCAAAACCAAAATAATGTAAATATGATTCTGATATTGCATATCCTTATTTTCCAACCAAATATTCACCACACACAAAGCAAAAATAGCTTGAATTAGTAAAACATAATCTCCCTGTCATGCTTAAACGCTACTGTTATGGAGGTTCAGAATAGATGTGGGCTTCTGTCAAATTAATAATTGTGAAATTGTAGTGTCAGTTTTGACTGCTTTACAGTATTGCCAGCATGCGATAAAAAATGAACAAAACGTGATAGCCCAATTTTTACGCCAGATGCGATTTTACCCAGATTAGTTTAAAAAAAAGCATGCTTCGTTTCTGCAGTCAATTTTTTCCCAAATTTGTAGACCACTGTAATCAATCGGTGGCTGGTTTTTCTTGAATCATGAAAGGTGAAAATTGAACAAACGCGACAACGCAGAACCCATAAGTAGTGAATGATGATATGTGCCCCATTTGTCTCTGCTATGACTGAAAAGTTACTCACCAGACACTCAAGAGCTGTAGAGCTCACCCTCATTAAAATAGTATATGAACATAGCATAAAACTCCACGTCTGGAAAATAGAGACTTCTTTAGGCAAAGTAGCTTGTTTAATTAATTGGTAATGTTGTTTCCAATATTCTCATAAACACATATTTGTATTCATACAAACTTGGCATTACCTCAACGTTGAAATCAGGACTACGGTTGCTTCAAAAAATTACGTTTTCCATCGCGCTTTCAGATTTTAAATTTTCATTGCACAAATTGCTAAGTTTTTGTATTTAATTTAAAAGGGCAAATCCGTTCCCAGTTAGCCATTAAATTTCAAAATACGATAATTTCTCGATTCAAGTTAAGGTTTAAAATACTACTATTCAAAGACATTAAACCATAAGTAAATAAGCTGCAGTTCAGTTCAATAAAAATTTTACAAAATTCCAACAATATCGTAACTATTTCTTCGAAATAGGCTTTTAAATTATAATCTTTTATAGTAAATCTCAAATAATTTTAGTTTTTTTTTTTTAATTTTGTATTTGAGAGTTTTCATTCAGTACCACAAGTTATACAAAAATGATAACTTTGAAAAAAAATCTATGGACAGATTTCGCTGTTTACTGAAATATTCAGAAATATTCATATTATTTTACACTTATTGTAGGAATTTGCATATATCCAAAAACAAATATTTATTTTTCTATAATATATTTTATTTTTGCTTTTGATTTCGTCTACCCAATCAATTGGAATCAGATTTTAGTTCTATTTCCTGAATTTTTAACTTGATGTGAGTTTCAGAATTGATTTAAATTTCAGTTGATGCCTACAGATTTATGCAGATATTTTTTTACCCTTTATTTAATTTTGGTTGGCGTTTTCTGAATTTCAATTGATGAGTTTATTGAATAATTGAATTTCAAGAGGAAATTTGAATTTAAAATTTTTTTTATAAATCACAATTGGAAATTCTAAATTATATCCGATCTTTTCTCTATTTTAGACAGAAATTCCGATTTTCGATTGACATTTTCTGAATTTTATGTGAAAATTCTGATTTTCGATTATCTTTCTCAGAGCTTCAAATGAATTTTAAGCAAGAATTCTGATATTTACTTTAAATTTTCTGGGTTGCTGAATTTGGAATAGGAATATGGGAATTTTAAGCAGAAATTATGATTTTTATTTTAAATTTTCTGTACTTTAATCAAAACTTCTGATTTTGATTTGTGTTATTCTGAAGTATAATTGGAAATTAATTTCAAATTTGAAATGGGAATATTGATTTTCCTTCTTCCTATTTGAGCTTTGCATGGAAATTCTCATTTTTAACTGAAATGTTCTGAATTTTAAATGGATATTTCGACTTTTCGATTTATATTTTTTAGATTAAAGCATGTGGAAATGTTCAAATATTTTCAAAGTAAAATGGGAATTTATAAATATTTGTGGATTATTTTTAATCGAAATCTTTCATTTTGTGGGAAAGTTGTACATTGAAGACTAGAAACTTTCAGAAATAATGATATCCCAGGACGATATTTCATAAATATCTATATTTACGGAATCCAACAGCTAATATCCCGAACTGGAAACTTCAGATAGTGCTGAACGTTTGTAGTTTGTATAGTCCAGGATATCTAAAATATAATGTAAGAAAATTTATTTTTGTAGTAGAACAGATTTAATTTTGTAACAAAAGCATTTCTTGAGCAGAATTCGGTTTACGACTTTGGTTATGCAACCAGAATTTCATCCATATGTTCAACAATAACATAGTATAGTCTGCGGACATTTTCTAAACCATTGGACATATTACAAAATGTTCATACTGATGTGTCAAGTAGTTCAAAAGGACCTTTTGCGGTAGAACTTCATATAAAACAATGGTGGTGGTATTTGAAGATAAATTCCCCCACCAGACAGTACTATGTTTTTTCACGAGGAAATTTTTCTTATGTGGCAACGCCAACCTGTTTTTTTTATAGATTTACAACACTGAAGTCGGAGAAAAGTACTTTGTTTAAAAAGACGATTAAAGTGTTTGTACCAACTATCGCGGGATAAGTATTTTATCCATGGCATATAAGGTCCTTACTAGAATGTTATTTTAAAGTCCCTCTGACAAGACAGAACGATATCAGAATATCTTTATTAAGTCGAAAACTGACCAATAATTTATACTATAACAAATCCTGTGCAAAAGACAGGAAAAGCATATCGACGTGCAAAACCACGTTTTTTCTACTATAAAACTGACATTGGCAACCCGACACGACAAATTTGTTTGAAGTTTTTACTCAGTTTGGTATTTCTGCAAAGCAGGTACCTCTTTATAGGATGACAATACATGACACGAAGACTTCAGTGAAGGTAGACAAAAATCGTATTGAGGCCTATCACACCAAACGAGCTCTTAGATAGGGTAGCTGATTATTGACTGATATTTTAAATGTATTTACGAAGATCATATTAAAAAAAGCTGTAATGGCTTTGACTAATTATCTGATCATCTTTTGAACATACTTATGGAGATCATATTAAAGAAAGCTATAATGATTTCGAATGATTATCGTATCATCTTTTGAACATACATATTTGTAGAGATCATATTAAAGAAAGCTATAACAACTTTGATTGTTGTAATATTCAACAAAAGCCACGTGTTAGCTGCTCAAACAGATGATGTCAACATCATTATACGCTTTGAGGAGAAATCGGAAAATGTGGGTTTGGTGGAATACGAGGACAAAGCTAATTGATTTGTTTCAACAGACAAAGTGTCTGTTAGACTGGAATGTTGTATGAATTTTGGCATATAGGAATATTATCGATCCGGAAGTTAGAAAAACAATGTTATTTCTTGTAAAATATATGGGCTCATTACCATTAATTACGAACATCAGCTTCTCATGAATTGTGACCTGTATACTGACATCCACTGTATGCATCAGTGATTGCATTGGATAGTGCTGTACGGTTAGGCGAAGCAAAGGAGGACTATCAATTTGAGGAAGTGCGCAGAACACCGAAACGTTTGTAATTGTTTTTAACTTGTGCCTCCATAATCGATTCGATTAAGCTGTCTGTCGTTCTCTAAGTAAGAATATAAGAACGTTTCAAAGGCATTAAGTAAACAAGGCAAATAATATGGCCACACTTTCCGACAAACCATCTCTAACACATGCTGCGAAAAGATTAAAACTTGGCAAATATGAAACGAATCTCCATTTTTGATATGTCATCCTTGGGTAAAATTGGTTCCATATTTCGTCTGAAATACATGTAATTTTGCTGACAAATTTATAAAGACCTGTTTACAATAACCTGAGTGATAACAAAATAAGTTCCTTTTTAAATTATGTCATTTCATTTCATTTATCCATACATTGCGAAACAGGAAAATGAAAAAGGACAATTACATAACATCAAAAATAAAATATAAATTTCTTTAATACAATATTAAATATTAAAAAAAAAAAAATAAAATAAAATAAAATAATAATAATAAAGTTAAAAACTATGTGAATTCAAATGTTAATAGCAAAGTTTATATTATTGTTCTTCAACCAAATGCAGTTATAAAGTAAATACAAAAGAAAAACCAAGTGTTGATATTGAACTCATAATTCAAAATAGACTACTGAAGTTCATTTAATGCAAATCTAATATATTTGTGTTGGAAAACCTGATTTGATTAAGTAAAATTTCGTAGAAGCAGAGGGAGCCGATTCCAAGCTCTGCAAACTCGCAGCGTAAATGATTTTAAGAATATAGAAGAGCCTGATGTGAAAAGAATTACAAGTTGTGGATTTCCAGTTGATTTGGAGAACCTGAATCTACCTATACTTCGCAGTAAAGGTGATGAACCAGATATTACCAATTTATAAAATGATTTAACGATTCGAAGTTCAACATAATTCTTTAAGGGAACACGTAAAAAACGTATAGCTTATATGATTATAGCGCCTCAAACTATACACATAACTTACTACCATATTAAAAATCCTCTCAATTCTCCTAAGGCAACCAAGATTTGTTCCCGAAAAAAACTTCAATACCATAATTATTTTGAGACATCAGCAAGGCATGAGCTAACCTCTCTTTAATATGAATTGGAAGGAATATATTCATATTGTACAACTTCCGCAGAGTAAAAAGTACTCGTATCTTTGGCAATATAGAATCAATACGAGAACGAATATCAAGTCGTTTATCAAGTGTTATGACGAGGCACTTCATTTCATCTACAGGGTTGCCCATATTCGACGGACCCATCTGGCAACGCCA
>JAHXMU010024949.1:0-10978 GCA_019455685.1 Philornis downsi
AACTAAAACAAATGTACAAACGTGTGTTAACGCGAGTAATTTGCAGAGTTTTTGTTCGCTGTGATATATTGTAGTTATTTAAGTTATTTCAGCTTCGCCTTTTCACATTTGAGTGAGGGCAGATTCGCATGTTGCTGCATATCGTTGGCTTTTAAATCACAGTATTTTGCCATTCCGAAATATGAAACTATTGCATTTTTGTTTTTTTTTTTTTTTTTTTTTTGTTTGTTTTTTACTCATGTTTTGTTCTATGAATGTGTTATTGGCGGTAATAAAGCATAATGGTTAGTTTCTGTTAGCTGATAAGTTAAAAGCATGCAATTCTTCGTTCATAATGTCTTAATTTTTCAGTTGAATAGTTGGTTGGTGCTTTTAAAATATTAATGTTAAGCTTATGAGTTATGGTGATATTCTTTTACACGATGTTTAGGGATTTAAATTCTTGCAAGTTTGTTGACATGAAAATTCTACACCATAGTTAACCCTTTCTTCCGTTAAAAGTAAAGGGTGTCTCAACAAGAACGCAAGATTTAAATTTGGCGCCATTCGAAGTGTCATTGTTTGACATTTGAACAATTGTTATTGTTTGCTAGTAGAAGGTACGAGGTTAGTAAAAATGGAGCGCTACACGAATGAACAACGCATTCTCATTGTGAAATTGTTTTACCAAAATGGTGAAAGTTTTACGGCTACAGTTCGCAAATTGCGATCAATTTGTGGTCGTAATAATGATCCAAAAGAGTCAACTGTAAGAGAGAGATTAATGGATAAATTTGCCAAAACTGGGTCTGTTAGTGATGTAAAGACAACAACGCGCCTTTGACCAGGTCGATCGACCGAAAATGTCGCAGCAGTACGTGATGATGTCGCTTAAACTCCATCCACCTCAATTCGACACCGAGCTCAGCAAATTAGTGTCTCAAAATCCACTATGCAGCGAATTTGACGAAAGATTTTCATCTTCATGCATACAAAGTTCAATTGACTCAGGAACTGAAGCCAACTGATCATGGACAGCGAAGGGGGTTCGTTAACTGGCTATTGGAGAGACAACATGAAAATGCTGATTTTGCCGATAAAATCATCTTCAGTGACGAGATCCATTTCCATCTTGATGGATTCGTCAATAGGCAGAATTGTCGCATTTGGGGTGAGGAAAATCCTCGAGTGATTCACGAGAAGCAAATGCATCCTTAACGTGTCACTGTGTGGTGTGGATTTTGGGCTGGAGGAATCATTGGACATTTTTTTATGAAAATGAGGCATGTCAAGCGCAAACAGTCAATGGTGTTCGGTATCGTGAAATGATAACCAGTTTTTTCGTGCCTAAAATTAAAGAAATTAATGTGGAGGACATGCGGTTTCAACAAGACGGCGCCACATGTCATACAGCCAGAGAAACAATTCAATTGCTGCATCAGTCATTTAAATCTTGCGTTCTTGTTGGGACACCCTTTAGTATAAAATTAAACTAAATCTTAGAAATGCAAAATTTTGACACGATTTTTGTTTCACTACATTAAATGGTATTCGTCACTGGCAACGCAGCACCACAACATCGTTTGCAACGCATATTTATTTGTGGTTCAATTTTGGTCATAAGCTGGCGCTTGTTGACCGCCAAGAAAGCCGCAAATCAAAGTATCACAACACGCTTTAAACTGCTTATATCGAACAACATTTAACTCAGACATTGAGTGCTCAGTTTATGAAATGACAATATTTTAAAGAGCAGTGCAGTTACTTTCGACTAAGACACAAATTGTAGAATTTTTCTTAAAGAGTCGTTAAGTCATAAAATAAAATATGTCTAAACAGGCGACTAATTCAAATTTTAAAATTTAGCTTGTCTCATGAATTTAAGGCATCGGCTCAAACATAAATAAACTACAGAGAAGACAATCAAGAATACTGCGCCACATTTGTGGTGCCCCATGGTATATTAGAAATGATAACATACACAAGGATTTAAACATTCCTTATATTTCCAAGGAAATAAGAAAATTAAGCTGGTCATATATATCGAAGTTGTCCTCCCACTCAAACCCACCCGCTCAAAACCTTCAACATTTTCCCGGCCATATACGGCTAAAAAGAAAGGACACGCTAGACTTGGTCCGGTGATACAAAGTTCGGCTCACCAAAAATAAGATCCGACAATGGCAGGACAATTTAGTTTAGGATAGGATTAGGATTTGAATACTTATTGTAAATTTCAAAAGAAAAATTCAATAAAGAAATTGAATGGAAAAAAAGGAAAAAAAATGAATTTAAACATCAGACTGAAGTCGACAAAATTGGGCATCAGTTTTTGTACTTCCACATTTGAACATTTTTTTAACTTTTGGTTGTAGCGTTAAGTGAAATTCCGCTTTTGAAAAATGATTTTTCTCTGAAAATCACTTAAGATTATGAAAAACTACAATCGCACTATGCATTTCAACATTTTTTTAAGTTTCAGTTTTAATAAAAACTTTCCTTGTAAGCAAAAATTGTATATCTGTGCCAATAACGATGGTTAAGCATAGATTTATACGAGAGGGGTCTCAAAAATTGCTGACCGGACATCAGGATGATACCAGTAGTTTGAAAAATATTATTTTATATTTTCAGTTTCAAGACGCCACGTTGTTTAGTATTTTTATTTAAGCCATCAAAACTAAACCATCTTCGTGAATTTGTCTCAGTCCAATCAACATTAAAGCTGAGTTAGATTCTACTCTGGGGGCATCTGCTTCTTCCTTTACGACTGCAAAATATTGGGTAGCAGGGTTTAAACGAGGCCATACGAGGTGACAAGACGAACAGCGTAATGGTCGACCAATTAAGGTATCCACGACAAATACGGTTAAGAAAATCCACAAAATGATATTGGATGATCGCCGGCAGAAGGTGCGTGAGCTACCTCAAATTATAGGCATTTCAAAAAGTGTCATACATTGTATATTGACTGAAGATTTGAAGATGAGAAAATTGTGCGCAAGATGGGTGCCGCGCTTGCTTTCAATGGAGCAAAAACAGCATCTGGAAGTTTCAGAATAGTGTTTGGCGGTGCTTCACCGTAATAAAGTCGTTTTTTTGCGTCGATTTATAACCATGGATCGCTTCACACCTGAGGGAAAGGAACAGTCAAAGCAGTGGACAAGAATGGGAGGAGAAGGCGAAGATGGTTCCGTTTGCAGGCAAAGAGTCATGGCTTTTTTTATTGGGATGCGCATAGGATTATTTTTATTGATTACCTTCAGAAAGAAAGACCACTGCTTTGTTGCGAGCAACTAAGAGGCAAAAAGCACTAGTTCTGTAATGGTAAAAATTCTTCAAATTTAAATTCGAGTGGTAGCTGAAATGATACGCACTTCCGAAATAGATATTGATCATATATTGACCGATGATTTGAAGATAAGAAAGCTGAGCAAAAATAGCGACGTGATAACAAAGCAATAATTCAATAATAAAGCTGAATTTTAGTGGCGATTTATAACAATGGATGACACATGGGTCCATCACTTCGCACCTGAGACAAAGCAACAGTCAAAGCAGTGGACTGGAGTGGAAGAATCGTGTCCAAGGAAGGTGAAGACGGTTCTATCAGCAGGCAAGGTCACGGCATCTGTTTTTTTGAATGCGCCTGGAATAATTTCTTGACTTGACTATCTTGAGAAAGGAGAACCATCTATGACAAATATTATGGTAATTTATGGCAGCGTTCTTCTTCTTTTTGTGAGGGTATCTGGAAAGCAAGGTTTATGCAAACAAACCAGAAACGGTTGAGCAACTCAAACAAAATATTTATGATGAAATTAAAGAAATACCGCGTGAAATGTGTGGGAAAGTAATTTAAAATGTGCTTAAAAGCACTCGCGTTTGTGAGGCTAACAGGCGGACATTTATCTGATATTGTACTTCATACATAATTGCCGACATTAAATAAAATATTTATCAAAATAAGAAAGAAAAAGTAGTATACCTTCCCGACGGACACCCTGTATATAACATTTCCTCCCACAATTTTCTCCATTTTGCCGTGTAATAAATGCACAATCTTTGATCTGGTTGTGATAGATGTCATGTACTCGTATATTTCCAGCAGAATCTTCAGTGGTATCATTTTCGCCCGATGCGTAGTTCGGGGATGGTGGTTGTGTAATAATTTCATTTACATTATTTTCTTTAATGTCTATTTCTCTCAAATAGTCTAAAATTTGTTCTGGGTTGAGACTAAATACTTGTCTCTAAACATTAATTTGTTAAGACTACTGGTCAAGAGTGCCATATGGCACTTTAAATTTTAAAAGTCAATTTTTAAGAAACAGAACAAAAGGAACTTTATCAAATTAAAATATTTGAAAACTTAATACTGTAAGCTTATGAAAAATGTATAATAATTGTACATTTCTATTTGTACAAAATAAATCTTAGCTCTTACATCCGACTACTCGTGGCGTTACAATGTTTTGGAGAAAACAAAGACGCAACCTTCAATAATACCTGCTATAACATCAACAACTTATAAGCGACTGAGTTGCTATGAATATGAGCTGATAGTCAATAAATCAAATGATAACGGTACATCGAAATAAAAAACAAAAAAAGCCATTTTTTTAGAAGCATTTTTAACAGGGTTAACCCATTAATGCACAAGAGTGCCATACGGCACTCAAATTTTTATACTGTTGAAAATGCCTCCAAAAAAAAATTGATTTTCTTTTTTTTTTTTTTGATTTGTTGACGTTAAAGTGGAAATATGTTCCGCGATTCTAAAATTGGGGAAAAAATAAAAAAATAAAAGTTCTTTATTTTTCGTTTCCCTGGTCTCTAAATAAATGATGATGTGGTTTGGTAGACAACACCAACAGTGCTAAACAAGACTAAAGGATGCAGTAAAATTGATCTCCTTACATCGTTTATCACCCATATTAGGAATGGTGTTAGTTATTTGCGTTAACCATTTCAGTTACATTTGATGTACGATTACAAATGAGATGAATAGAATGCGCCTCATGTGATTTAGGTGTGAGTTATAATTAACTCTGTAATGTAATATGATCATTATAATAGACGAGTACTTTTCATTAATATCGGTGACATGACCAGGAATTCAGAAGGTACACACGCAGGTTCCATCTGTTAATAAACCTAAACATGCTGCAATAAATCGACAAACTTTGTGCACACGAATGTTACGAAGAGTGTAGAGAATTCGATACTTTGAGTTAATGTGAATTTTATATTTCTTCTGACTGTTGCAAAAATCAAGACGTTTAATTATTATTCGTTCCATTTTCATAAGAATGCATTTCCCAGTATATGAGATTAATTATACACAATATCCTTCCATATCCTCAAATTTAAGACATTCATCAGCTCATGTTCAACTGCACGTATGACCAATGCAAAATATTTGTCTGGCTGTAATGGTCAGTACCATTGCCATGGTAGCCATGATTCAAATGAAAGCAGCAGTTGAAAATTATGATTACTTTTTTATCCGCTTTTCCCAGCCCATATGTTTTTTGTTGTGAGCATTGCAACATTATGTGCTGAGTTGAAGTTTAACAAACGGACGAAAAGAAAGAAATAATATATTGTTCATGGAACGTGCTAAAGTGTTTGGTTAAAATTTCACAAGTATCATAAACAATGCACGAAGCAGCAAGAAAAAAAAACGAAAAAAAGGGAAAAATGCTGGTAAAATATTCTCGACGTTGTTGTTGGAAGCTAAATATAGAAATGAAGTTTCATATTTATTGTGCTCTGTATCCTTAGACCGTTTCCTCGACCGCAAAACTCTGGGGTGAAATGCGAATAAAGCATTCAAAAAGATACTGAAGTACTAAAGTGTATTATATTATTCATGCGGCAGAATTTAATTAAAATAGGAAAATGATAAAAATATGCAAGTATGAACATTTCAAACTTTATCCAGAACTTTCACCTTTCTTAAAATGCGCTACTAAGACGCTTTAATGCAGGAGCACTAGCACGAGTATATACCAAACTGTTGTTTCCTACACGGTATATATCGTATATTCCTTGAAAGATCATGCAGAAAAACTCATGCAAAGAACTAAACGCCACATTTGGTAAATCTAAGGATATGTTCGAGAACCTTTAAAAATCGTGTATGATGAAAAAACTCGAAATATGTTCTCAAAAAACCCTGGAGAAAAGTGGTAATAAATTTCATATTACATGTTTATAAAACAAAAATAATTCATATTTATAAATAAAAAAGAAAAAAATAATAATTTGGTGTACAGTGAAAATTCAATATACTCGTATATAAGTGCATTTGACATATAAAATTTCAAAATGAAATCTATATACAGGGTTATACATTTAGTGGTTCCAAAACCGCCGGTCTGGCAAAGCCCGGTTGTTAAATACCTGCCATGTGAAGTGTTATTTATTTAGTGAAAGATTTGCCACTTACAAATATGGATCGTTTAACAACCGAAAAATGCGTAAAAACAATTAAAACTTACAACAAAAGTGGTGCTTCAGACGTGGGCAATTGTCATGCATTACCGGGTGATTATGGTCGTCCTAATTGACTTAATATGCAACGAATTGGCACGATTATAAAGAGATTTAAAGAGACTGAAAGAGTTGCAGATGTGGTAAAGTCTGTGTATCTTTGCAATGTGAGGTGTATGACCGATTTTGGCTTTATCACATGACAAGTATCCAGGAAGCATAATTACACGTTTTGGCGACTTCAATTAGCCATCAAGATCATGCGATTTGACGCCGTTAGACTTTTTTTTTTTGTGACGCTACATCAAAGACCGTGTTTATGCGGATAATCCCCAAATGGTGGAGCATTTGAAAACCAACATTCGTCAAGCTATAGCCGAAATGGGGGAAAAAGTGATCGAAAACTACCTCAAAGGCGTCCACTGCTGCAACCAATCTATAAGCGGTTATTTAAATTGCACTGTATTTCTTATTTTTACACCAAACGAGGATTTAGGCAGGGCGACAGTCTATCGAACGACCCCGTCAACATACTGTTGGGGATGGTTATGAGAAAAGCTGCAGTTAACACGACTGGTACCAACCTTAACAAAAGCTATATGTTACTCGCATATGCAGATGACATAGACATCATTGGCAGAAAACTGCGAGATGTTGCTGCAGCCTTCTCAAGCATCGAGGAGGAAGCAACAAAAATGGATCTGGTGGTAAACGAGGACGAAAGTTACTGGTTTCAACGAACAAAAAGTCTACTCGTTTGGGACGCTGTGTGAACGCTGACAACTATAATTTTGAAGTAGTGGAAGAATTCATCTACCTCGGTTCCGCTGTGAACAAAACGAATGATGTCAGCATGGAGATAAAGAGGGGAGTATTGCTTGCTAACAGATGTTACTATGGGCTAAGCAAGCGATTTAATGATAAAGCCCTCTCCCGACAAACGAAAATTCGACTTACCAGACGTTAGTTCTACCCGTCTTGCTATATGGCGCTGAATCCTGAGTTGTAACGCAAACGGATGAATCAGTACTGGTAGGTTTCGAGAGAAAAATACTCCGGAAAATATATTGACCCATTATCGTTAACGGAGAGCATCGGCGTCGCAAGGACAATGAGCTGTATGAGCTACATATATGCCGACATCGATGAGGTCAAACGCATTAATATTTATCGATTGCGCTGGTTGGATCATGTTGTGCTGATTTATGCTCCGGCACGGAAAATTTTCGATAACGAACTCGATGGACGGCGCAGAAGAGGGCGACCAAAACCCTGTTAGAAGGACCAGGATTTTATAATACTATCGAAAGTTGGTGTGACAAATTGGAGGAGAAGCGCAGAAGATCGAGGCGTTTGGAATTATTTTTACGGGCGGCGTATAATAGGTAAGAATGCATATTCCAGTCGCCACCTAGGAAAAAATATTTCGTACTTATTTGCAAGGTCAATCATTATAATGAAATAAAAGTTTCATCGAAATCATAGCTTTATGTGTGTTTTATGTAGCTTCACTTTTTAAACTGGAAAATGAATAATTCTACATTAGTAGAATTAGCTATGAGTACAAGATATTCTATTATACATGATATTACATGATATTCTACTATATCCTCAGCTATTCTGAATTAATCAGATCCGCTATATGTAATTAATTTTCTAACACTTCACACCATACTTGCCAACTGGCAAAAGTAAAAACTCGTCGAAATTGTGCTAAAGAATTTGCAAAAATATTGGAAATTCTCAAAAAGTCGGCAAATGTTAATTTCGGATTTTCGGTAACAGATAGTAGTATTGTTGGGAGGAAATTTGACAACATAAAATAGAAATATTGTTTAGTAGTTAATTCGAGAAAAGTTTACTGAAAATCTTACTAATGAGATATCCTTTTTCACATTCCTTAATTATTGAGAACATTTTAAATGAAAAGATATTACTGACTTATAGAAAATATTGCCTATCTTTTGAACAAAAAATTAAAAGAGAAATATCAAAACTTCCGACAATTTTCTTTAAGTATTCCAAGTTTTCGTTAATTGTGTGGGGCTTAGAGAATCTCCACGAATAAAGACAATCGTCAATACACCGTTTGAAACACTCAAAAAGCCATCTTAAGTACGTCACTTATATTCAAATTCGGAATGGCATTTATAATATGGATGCACAACGTTGTTAATATTAAACATTTTCTTTCCTTTAATGCCCTTAAGTTGTGTTCATAACAGTTTCAAATTTTAGAAAGGGTTCTTAAAAGCTGTGGAAGAAATACTACTGTTTAAAAATATAACGCAAATGATGTTCGGCTTTATTATTCTTATATTTCGACTTTGTGGGACAATAAATAATAGTTAAGTAAGGATTTTTTCAAAGATTGTTGGAAAATTTTGCATTTAGTGTAACATCCATGGACTACACTTTTATTTGTGTGTAAAATTTAAAATAAATGAAATACATATAGTTTTTAAAGAGAATTTTGGATTATTTTTTCGATGCAAAGGGATACGATGTAATTTTAATAATCTTCTAGGTGCCACTAAAATTGTACCAAATTGATATATACCGCCAATGCTTCGGGGGAAGGAATAATTACTGGGTTTTAATCCTGTTCAGTTTTTAAAAGAAATGTATTTACAAATGTATATGCAAGAAAACAATTTTTTATTCTATTATATAATCTGCCACTTTTTTAATAACTTCCTTCCACCTCTCTGGGAGAATTTTAATTCCTCTGAAAATTTTTTTTTTCTGAAAAAAACGTTCAATCTGATTTTTCGCTTTCTCGTGGTTATGGAAATTCAAATCCTTCAAGTTGTTACTCAAACTGCGAAACAGGTGATAGTCGGACGAGGCGAGGTCTAAGGAGTGCGGTGGGTGAGGTAAAATTTGCCACCCAAGCTCTGACGGTTCCGCAAGGCAATGCGAGGCCTCGGTGGAGCAGTGTGAGGTGCCCACACATCGAGGTTGCTCACAAATCCGAGCTCTTTTATAACCCCGTGAGCGATTGAGACTGATTTTTTGATTATTTCAGCTATTTCCCTAACTGTTGCACGGGGTTAACAATAATGAAATCTCTCACCTCCTCAGAAACAATTTCCTTTGGTCGTCCTGTTCTGGAAGCGTCGGTTACGGAGAAGTCGCCGTAGAAAATCTTTTAAACCATTTCTGACAAGTTCTATCATTTGGTCCGTATTCTTCATAAATAGACTTTATTTTTCGGCTGGCTTCAGCAGCCGTTTTCGCCTTTTTGCAAATAATACAGCATAATATGCCTAAAGTTTTCTTTTTCGCTTATTTTTTCCACTTTTTAAATATTTTTTAAATGCTATAACCAACAAATTAACCGAATGAACTTTCCGACGACCCGATACATTTATTATCTAATTCGATATTTTTTTTTATAATATAAAGAAAAAATGTTGTTTTTAGTCCTGCACATTTAAATACCAATCCAGTTATAGATGCTAGCCGAAAAAAATTAAAATTGAAGAAATTCTGAAAAAATGGTTTTATACTGCTTGGTGGGTGGAATGGTTAGTACACGCAACTATTGTTTGCATAATCGCAGGTTCAATCCCGCGTACGGTCACGTACAATTATTTAAACGGTGACCGCCGACAACACGACGTGTCTGACGAACACTTCAAGTAATGGAATAATCGACAATTCTTGCAAATGTTTCTCAAACTGTGACGTTTAGAATCGTAGTTAAACTGCAGGCTCCATTGAGTATGTCTAAAAATAGAAGGCGTGGAAGCTCTCGCACGTCTCCATTCAGGAGATGCAAGGGAATTTGTTTTGCTTATGTTTATTTTACTGTTTGGTTTCGTATATACCAGCTGTTTTTTGAAAAAAATCTTATATTCTGAGGGAGTCGATAGAATGTAACAAAATTGAAATAATTTCGTGAAAAAAAAAGTTTATATGGCTAAACCTCAAAATCGTTATTTTGTGCTGTTATAGAGGCAAAGTCGTCTATTGTCAAAGCTCATATATCGGTTGCTAAATTCTTTAAATGAAAACTTCCTAAAGTTGTGGGTCTCTCTTGACACATGTACCTCATATATTACGCAGCATATTTATTACTGGTATAAACATTTTCTTTTACGATTCCATAAGCTATACGACATTACTGTGGCATATTGTATCTACGTTATTACTATGATTTTCTAACATCCACGTGCGACATCATACCCTTACAGAAACGTTTTGTCATTGTTATCTCATTCACAACCTATGAAATGTAAAACCTTAAAAATTTATTATCCTTTCTTATAGTTCACTATCGTAAAGACAAAACGAATACTATATCATACGACTCATGATGATTCCCATTTTTTTTTTTTTCATTTCTTTTGTGGCAACAAAAGAGAAGAAAAGTGTAATGTCATATGCAAATATCCATCTGGGGATTTTGAAACATATGACATATAGAAAAAATTCCATTATCATTGTAATTTTATACAATAATCATGACAATTATGTTAAAATAATGCCACTGTCA
>JAHXMU010024950.1:0-17984 GCA_019455685.1 Philornis downsi
GTTGCGCTACGAAAGCTATTTTCGCGGTACAAAATAAAAATATTGACATTTGTCCAGCATTGGCAAACGTTGAAAATTGTTTAGTTTTTAATCAAAATACACACAAGTCAAATCACTTCACATAAATTTGCGAACATAAATTTAACTCGCTATCCATATAAACTGTAATATCTGTAAGATTACCGACAAATATTTGCTAAATAAATCATTAAGTAATGCAATTATTTTGAAACCACACAACTGCGCTGCGTAGTATGCAAGGATATGAAATACACTTGAGCGAGCTGTACCAAATTAGTTTAGAGTAAAAAAATTTTATATTCTTTTCTTTAAATAATTTTAATATGACTTTGCTTTACAAAATATAAAGCATAGATTTTTATTGCTTTTATGGTAAAACATTAGGAAACAATGTCTGCAAATGATATTTCGTTGCGATGATGCGGTTTCGTTTTCTTGGAGTTCTTTCATTGTAGATTTTTGTTTCCATATCTGTGGGAGAGGAAATTACTGTTGGCCTTCAATCCCCCTCCTCTCTGAGCAAAAAGCAAATCTTATTTTTCGTATTTTTCTATCATAAGCATTTTTATTTTTGGCTGTATGTTTGTGAGTTAGAACTACAGTAACATATGGAGAAAATTACTTTTGTGGTTTCCACATTTTTCCTTATTTTTTCTAGGAAGAGGGATGGAGGGACGAAGCTAACAAATATTATTATTGAAAATAAATGATTTCACATAAAAAGTAATAAAAGTATATTTCTTGCAAGTTTGTTTTAGCTTAAAACATGTTTACCCAAATGGAAATGTGCTATCAGTAGAATTCATTGGAAAAACTCTATTGATGGTATTTTATGAAAAATGTTAAAGTTCGTGGAAAAGAAACGCCAAATCCTGCGCTGGAACCACATTGAATGTTAGATAATGTACATGCATATAAAACAAATGTTTTATTAAATTTTCCAAGAAATGATATGCGATAACAGGATGCTTGACGTAATCGAAAATTTTTAACCTTTTATTTTTAGGGTGCGTCTGAATTATTTCAAACAAAGAAACGAGAATGTAATTCCTAATGAACAACATTTTCGTATTTTCTACTAATGCTGTAACAGCATATTTTCGACCTCTTACGTTGATTATGCTCTGTTCTGAATTGAATCTATTTAAAGATTAGTAGATTTCGTAATTGCTAAAGGTATTTTTAAGTAGCTTTCTGAAAATATAATGCAATTCTGCGACGCAATACAGAAATAATTTCTCTGATGAATCAAAGAATCAACTAAGCATTACTTAAAGTAATAAATTTTTTGTTTCTATGTAAATTTGCATAAAAATCATAGTTTTTCTTTTCATTGGTTTACAAGATCTGGTGAAAATGCATTGATTTGGAGAAACAACTTCATCCCTCCTATGATAAGCCCATGCTAATTTCATTGATGATTGCCCACATTCTCTCAAGCCACCGGAGGTTGATAGGCTGCGAGACCGTTGCGATCATGCTGATCCCACAATCGCGTTTAGCTTGATAGTCGGCAGCTGTTTGCTCGTGTACAGGCACCATTCGCTGAGCCGAAAAGGATTAAAACTGGGAGCATATTAGCTACAGAGTTTGACTAGAGGCTTTGTCTGGTACCGGGGGTGATAGGGATACCCACGGGCAGGTCTCGGGTTCGTGCCCTGTCATCTGTATCTTTTTGATCTCTCTGGGGGTACGGACAGGCATGGGATTTTCCTACATCTATATTTCAGGCGGGACTGAGTTCCCGCCTGATCATTTGATGGGAGCATCACGCGGGTTGTGGTTGATACCAAAATCACTGATAGAGTGTGGAGTTGCATTGCAACCGGGTGCTACAGACCCATAGAGTAGCAGAGGTGGTAAGGTCCAGAGGTGGTAAGGCCCACCTCCGCCAGTGGGGATTATGTTTCATACCAGCATAATCAATTTGGTATCTCCGGGCTGCGAAGAAAGGGTTGACAATTGCGGTAGATTGCTCCCAAAATTGTCAGCCCCTTTTCCTAGATATTCCAAGTTTTACTTGGCTATCCCAGGGGAGAGTTGGTAATCGCCTTATAATATGCCCAATATGTCGCACACCGTGGGTAAGGCCTTCACGGCGAGACTCACGTAAAACCGTCGTGGACTTCTGCCATCTTTACCCAGCAAAAAAAGTGAAAGTCATTCCAAAAAATAGTACAGGGTGGCGCAATAGAACGTGCATATTTAAAAAATAGATTAAAAAATAAATACAAAAGGTATGGTTAAAATAAATCTAAGGCAGTGTAGAGTAATAAATGGAGTTTATTTTTTAAAAATAACATCATCTAAATAGTGACCCTCTGTACGACGGCACTCCTCTAACCGCAAACGAAAATTATTGAAAATTTTCTTCAGTAATACTCGTGTAGTGGCTGCCATTTCACCACGGATATTCTCCTTGAGCTGAACGATGTTTCTTGGATTATTACTGTAGACTTTGTGTTTGAGGTATCCCCACAAAAAAAAGTCAGAAGTAAAGTTAAATAAAATACACATACGAGTAAAGCTATGATTTCAATGAAACTTTTATCTCATTATAATGCTTGGACCTAGTCATTATGTACGGAATACAATTGCATTTAAATGACCGTCACTTGATTGTTTGCAGCAGTGGATCCTTTTGGGGCAGTTTTCGGCAATTATAACACAAAAGCGAACAACACTTACCAAATTTGTCTGAATTCAGCAGAACCGGATAAAAGTTGTAAACTTTAGAAAATATGAGCTAAATTTATCATTTGCATGGGAGTTACTAGAATAGTCAAGATTAACCGATAATTTTTTCATATTTTACTACAAATATTAGATAAAAAATAATAAACAGAAAATTCAGGTCACTGCAATGAACGAATTATAAATTACAGGAAGAAATTTTAATTTTGGAAATTCAATCAATTTGTATGGGAGGTACCAGCGAAAGTCGGTCGATGTAGGCCATTTACGATTTGATATAATATTAGACTTTTCCAAGTCTTAAAAAGTTTTATTAAATATTTTAAATGCTGTCAACCTAGATAGACAGATATCTTCCATTTCATTTAAGAAGATCTTGAAACGCTTTCTTCTGGCTGCTAAATACCAATTGTACCGATTTATATACATATACGGGGTTATCCACTAAATGGTTACAAAATCGCCGGTCTGGCAACTCTGTCAGCTATTAAATACCTGTCATCTGAAGTATTATTTATTTAGTGAAAGGTTTGCCGTTTACAAATATGGACCGCTTAACAACCGAAGAACGTGTAAAAATAGTTTAAACTCACTACAAAAGTGGTGATTCAAACGTGGGCTTTCAATCGAATAAAATTTTCTTCAGAAATGAAACTCATTTTTCACTCGTTGGTTACGTCAGCAAGCAAAATTGACACATATGGAGCTCGGAGAATTCAGAATTGATTGTGGAAAAGTCTTTGCATTCGGAAACCCAATAAGGTTTTGGACCGGAGCAACCAAATATTTTTCCTAGTTTAATTTGGTAGGCTGAATTGGAATCTGTAATTGGTTTTTCTCTATAACGTCAGGTTTTCAAGATACAAAAAAAATGGGGCTCGGAGAACTCAAAAGTGCTTGTGAAATAGCCATTGCATCCGGTAAAAGTAACTCTTTGGTGCCCATTATGATCTGTAGGTGTCGTTGGTCCGTATTTTTTCGAAAATGATGCTGGAGGTATCGTTACCACCAATTCAGAATACTATGGCCACACTATAACCGACTTTTTTGACTTGCAATGGAATATTATGAACTAGACAATGTGTGGTTTCAAAAGGACGGCATCACGAGCCACACAACATGATTGATTTTAGCTTTATTGCATGAGAAGCTTCCAGAACGTTTCGGCTACGTCAATTGGCTACCAGGATCATACAATTTGACGGCGTTACATTTTTTTTGTGGCCTACGTCAAAGGCAGTGTTTACGTGGATAATCGTCAAACGTTGGAGCATTTGAAAATGCAACACTCGTGAACTTATCGCCCAGATACCACCTGAAATGTGGGAAAAAGTGGTCGAAAGCTATCTCAAAAAGATCCACTGCTGCAACCAATCCAGAGGCGGTCATTTAAATGACATCGTATTTCGTACATAATGACAAGGTCCAACAACAACGCAAAATTTCAATTTTAAATAAAACACTGATATTTAAAAAAAAAAATGTGAAACTGTATTATATCGTAAAGCAGATAGACTGAGGTTATGTATGGAACAACACATCGGTCAGATGGCCGCCGCGACTTTGCTGGCACACACGCGATCTTTTAATGAAATTTTCAATGACCGTTTTGCATAAATGTCGCGGTATTTCATTAATGCAGCGCCTAATTTCCTCTTTTAAGAATTGAGTCGTCGTCGGCTTATTCGCGTAAACCATCAACTTCAAAAAACTACAAAGAAAAAAGACGGCCAATTCTGGTCTCCACAACGCGAAATAACACGACCGGAAAATGACTGATGCAGCAATTGAATTGTTTCTCTGGCTGTATGACATGTGGCGCCGTCATGTTGAAACCACATGCCCTCCACATTCATTTCATTCATTCAATTCTAGGCACGAAAAAACTGGTTATCATTTCACGATACCGAACACCATTGACTGTTTGACATGCCTCATTTTTATAAAAATAGGTCCAATGATTCCTCCAGCCCAAAATCCACACCACACAGTGACACGTTGAGAATGCATTTGCGTCTCGTGAATCACTCGAGGATTTTCCTCACCCCAAATGAGAAAATTCAGCTTGTTGACGAAGCCATCAAGATGGAAATGGGCCTTGTCACGGAAGATGATTTTATCGCCAAAATCAGCATTTTCATGTTGCCTCCCCAATACCCAATTAACGAACTGCCTTCGCTGTCCATGGTCAGCTTCAGTTCCTGAGTCAATTGAACTTTGCATTCATGAAGATGAAAATCTTTCGTCAAAATTCTCTGCATAGTGGATTTGGAGACACCAATTTGCTGAGCTCGGTGTCGAATTGAGGTGAATGGAGTTTGAGCGACATCATCACATACAGCTGCGACATTTTCAATCGATCGACCTGGTCGAAGGCGCGTTGTTGTCTTTACAACACTGACAGACCCAATTTTGGCAAACTTATCCATTAATCTCTTCACAGTTGACTCTTTTGGAGGATTATTGTGTCCCCAAATTATCAGCACTTCCACCATAGGTCTTATTTTAAACTGTCTCATGGCGATGGTATGTGAGAAATTTAAAATCCTCGTAATTATTTAGAAATTTAAGAGTGTGGGTATTTAGTTAATTCTATTTTCTGGTCGTTTGATAAACGATATTTTATAACAGGAGTAAGTCTGATAATATGCTGTCTGCTGTTCAAATATAAACTTGGTACACATTTTAAAAATCATACGCGTTCATACGATGCTGCCCTTGAACTACGTTGAACTTATCCCCTGCAATGCAGTTCGTGACTCTTCATATTCCAGTAAAATGATTTAAAAGCGATTTAAATATTTATGGACAACTCGAAAATAATAAAAACAATGAAAGCAACAAACAAATCGAAAAAAGCAAATCATACAAAAAAAAAAAAAACTTAAATCCATATACAGCCATTGTAAAGTAACAAATTAAATCTCTGAAGCTTTCAAAAACGCTATCCCAACGAGTGGACAACTATTGTTGTCCTAAAAGGACATCATCTGTGCAAGTGAGCAATTATTTATGACACTCTGCGACAATGTCAATTTCAATCTATGGAATGCATCGACATATGCACATGGGCAGAAAGGCACACGCGTCGGAATTTCACACATTTCCGATCAGTGGCGGTTTGTTGCCGCACAGTGTTTGGAAATGCATATTTTGAGAAAACGTTTGAACGCGAAATACAATGGACAAATTGCCGCCTACTGCAATTATTTCGCTAATGAAAAGTATTTTGCGGTAAGTTTAACAACCATAGGTTAAACTTTAACAAATATGTTTCGTTACTGCGTAGCCACTGTTTATTGTAGATGCGAATCTTCATTTCATATTATATATGTGTTTTGCACTTCAATACATTCACATATATGAATCTGACTAGTTTGTTTGTAGCTGTGAGTAAAAAGTAAATTGTGGTCTTATGCAAGTGTGAGAGTGGTGGCGATCCAATGTGCGTGTTGTTTGTTTCATATGTGAAACTCATAGTTTATGCCTTTTGTTAATGCAGATGTTCGCAGATTTAAATAAAAACAAACAAAATGACAACACACAGTCACTCCAGAGATATCGTGACCATGTGGCAAGGACAACAAGGACACGAGGAGTGTTAAAGGTTGTAAGTTTCGCAAAACATTCGCACAGTCATAACCACATCAGCCACAACACTACTACACATACACACATATGCACAGCCAAACTCATTGTAAAGTCACCATCACTATCACCATCACCAATACCAACAACAACACCAACAATGAACAAAGCAAACTTATACAAAAGAAAACAATCAAACTACGACAACAATGACACTCACATAAAGTCACACATGGTCAAACAATGCTTACAACAAACTGTGCACGTTTGTGTGTGTGCGTGTAAAATAAATTCCATCTGGGCGGTATGTTCTGTATGTGTGTGTATATATATTGTATAAATGACAAAATGCAGTCATATTAAATAGTGCATGAAACTGCTTTTTTGTCGGCTTCGCTTTTTTTCAAAAAAAAAAGAACTCACGCACCGAGGCCAAGAAAAATATTATCACTGATGTGGCGTCAGCCCGTAAATTGTATCAAAACTTAATTTAAATCACTATTAACTGACACAGACACACACATGTAAACGTGATAATTTATATTCATATTGTTGGCATACAGGGTGATTTAGCACTGAAACAATTTCGATTACCTCTGTTAATCAGGTATTGTTAGGTAGGAAGTTGTTTATGAAAAAACGTATTTCTTTGCATGCTTTGCATAAATTATATATGGAGAAGGTTCACACATACAGTGAACTTACACACATTGTATTTTAAGGCTCACACGGAGGGAGGCTGACGCGAAGCCAGCCAACGATGATTCCTAAAGTTGTTTTAAGAAGCATTTTCAAGACTTGCCGAAGTGTTTGTCAAACATAACAAGGTAACAACCATCCAAATAATGATAGATGGTTGTGATGACTTTCGTACACACGATCATATGCATGATAGCCACGTGTTTCAACCACACTCCACGGCCTTTCCACGATATTAGCCAAAAAATGCATAGGCTTCTTTAATCTGCGTTTGTTTTCCATCAAACCTTTCATCAAACATCCGGCTCGAAGGACCATGAATAAAAGCAGATGAAGAAATATAAGATGATTGAATACAGCTTGGGCAAATGGACTGTTGTTGTTATTGCTGTAATCAATTTGCTGTAATGATCGACACTAGACTCTGTTGGAAATTTATAGAATAAGTTGTGGACTGTATTTTGGGATTGAGGTAATCTATCAGCAAAAGCAGTATAAACAAAAGTTTTCCTCGGAGGAGGAAAAAAAAGTTGTTTTTTTACAATCATTTATAAATTTGAACTCATTTTTTGTTTAATACATAAGTGAGAAGTGAACTCTACGCAATTTATTAATTTTGTCCAGTTAGATTTGTGATCTACCACACTGTGCGATGGTTAGTACACGCGACTATCGTTCACATGATTCCGGGTTCAATCTTTCACACAGTCACCTATCATTATTTGAGCAGTGGCCGCCTCACTGCACCCGACAAACACTTTAAACAGACAAACACTTCAAGTAATCGACAAGTCTAGTAACTGCTTCTCGAATTGGTATCGCCGTTAAACGGTAGATCCCGTCGAGTAAGTCCAGAATTACAATGCGTGTAAGCTCACTGAATGTGACAAGCGCTCTTATGTCTCATTCATAAGATGCGCAGGAATTTGTTCTTTCTTTTTGGTTTTCTGCGAAACTTTTCCATCAAACCAAGTTATAACTGTCCTTCAAGAGCTTAGTCGTTTTCAACTGTCTGCCTACTGGGTTAGCCAGGTACGAGTTTTTGAACAGACTTAGCTAACGCTAGGTCCTCATTGCGATTAGATTGATCCTGGCAATACTCGATACTTTTCCACCAAACCAAGTTACAACTGTCCTTCAAAAGCTTAGTCGTTTCCAACTGTCTGCCTACTGAGTTAGCCACATACGAGTTTTTGAACAGACTTATCTAACGCTAGGTCTCCATTACGATTAGATTGATCCTGGCAATACTCTCCGTTAAGGATTGTTGGCTGGAGTTTTTTTTCTCTCTTGGAAACTTCCAGAATTAATGCATTCGCTGGTGTTATTACCCATAATCATGCATCAATTTTGTTCATCGAAAATGGGCATTATTGCTAAATCCTTTATTAGGTAACGTAGTAACAACTCTCTGGAAGCAATATCCTTCTGCTGACCTCTGGATTGAAGCCATTAAATTTATTGGCGGCGGAACAGTGTTGAATAAAATTATTCACTACTGTAAAGTTATAGTTGCCAACGATTCGTCCCAAATGATCAAGTTGACTATTCCTTAAGTGAAACAAACAATTTGGTTTTGTCCTTATTTGCCACCACAGTCACTTTTGCTGGCTCCTAATCCATAGTTTGAGAAGGTTACACTAGCCAACATGGTTTTGGACTGGATCAATGAAATATCTCACTTAGGGTAATGTGGAGTACCGAATTCGAATTTGTAATTGATTTTACTCTATCACGTCAGGTTTTTGGGATATAAGAAATCGATCGATTCAATCTGTTGTACGAATTATTACACACTGTTCTTTGTTATTCATATTAATTGAATTATATAGGGTGGCAGCCATTTCACCACGGATATTCTCCTTGAGCTGAACGATGTTTCTTAGATTATTACTGTAGACTTTGTGTTTGAGGTATCCCCACAAAAAACAAGTCAAGAGGCGTCAAGTCTGGACTACGTGGGGGCCATGGGATATCACCTCTTTTCGAAATCAGTCTGCCAGGGAACATCTGCTTCACCACCGCCATGGAGTCATTTGATGTGTGACAGGTAGCTCCATCATGTTGGAACCAAGTTCTGGAATTCACTATTCTTGAACTTTCAATTTCTGGCCCCGCACATTTTCGAAGAAAAAAGAACCAATTATTCCTCTGCCAGAGATTGCTGCCCATACTGTCACTTTAGGACTATGCAATGGTTTCTGGTGTTTGATTTTGGGATTTTCACTGTTCCAGTAATGACAATTTTGACGGTTTACGAACCCATTCATAAGGAAATGAGCCTCGTCAGGGAAAGGAATATTGTTAAAATTGGAAAATCGATTAAGCATTTCATTAGCAAATGCCAGCCTTACTATGAAGTCAGACTCTTTCAATTCTTGTGTTAATTGCAGCTTATATGGATGCAGTTTAAGATCCAATGTTAAAATTCGTCGTAAACTTTATCGCGATAATTGTAAGACAGACGATCTCTTGCGAGTCGACATTCGTGGATTTCCTCGTACTGACTCCATAACTCTCTCAACATTGTCTTCGGTCCTAGATGTTCTTGGGCGACCATTTGATTGTGGTTTAAATGTTGAACCGGTCTCTTCAAAACGCTTTACCCATATTTTAATTAAATTAGCACTCGGAGCTTCACTAATTCGCCGTAGTTCATATTCAGCACAATATAGTCGCCTAGTAGCAATATATGAACAAGAGTTCTCGTAAAATGCGCGCACGCTTCCCGTCGAAGTGATTCATAGCGACTAAAACTCCATGAGCCCGCCAACCCAGAGATGTAGATGTAAAAAAAATCAAGAAATGGAAAAAGGGATAATAGTTTATGTTACGTATTAGATGTGACAATTTTCGCCGTTTAACTTCTTAACATAATCCATGTTTAGGCACTGACTGACTGACTGCACCAGACTTTTCTTTTATGGGTTACGTCAATCAAGAGATGTACAAAACGAAACCAATGAATTTGACTGAATTAAAGCAGTCCATTGAAACAATAATTGTGGCGATCCTGCAATGAATAATTTTCTGATCAGGTGTCGCATATGCGAGAATGAGCATGAAGGTAATTTACAGTCCTTCATCTTCAAAGCCAATTAGTTAAAAAGAATAAAAAGGATTGAATTTTCTACACTATAACCAATTATCCGGGGTAATACTCAGCCAGGTTTCAGGATAATGAAAGTCCAGTGTTTCAAATAATTATATCTTAATTTATAAAGAATTCAGTAGTGTAGTATTAATAATTCAGAGGATGATTCAATGCAACGACAACGACCTCAGTGTCCGTGTGCCGTCCGTTGTTCTCGGCTTTCCAAACTCGACAAAGGCCTGTGTCAGTTGTGATTTATTGGGGTGGCTTAGTATATAAGTCAAAGTAACTATATAGTTGGAACCCATGACTATAGGAATCAGTGTGTCCCTACATACTTTTGCATTTGTGATTGGGAACCATGACTATAAAAATCTGTGGTATCCCTCCACACCACCACTTGATAACTGGGCACTATGACTATAAAAATCAATAGTGTCCCTCTCCATCACTACAGTTGAATTGGACTACTTCCTCCGCTGTGTGGCCGCCACAACGGCGGCCAAAGCCCAACTGATTTGATTGTGATAATCACCATCATCAGAAGCTTAAGTAATATAGTGAAGATACACTACCGGAGATGTAGTGGAGAGACATCATCACCGCAGAGAAAATACAGGAGAAGAATGTACGTGAAGTAGTGAGAACGGTATAGTACACTCAATCAACGGCCTATGGTAGATTATGTATGTATGTGTCAGCGAACGAATAGATCGCTGCATTGAATCTCCTATATATATAATATCTCTTATACGTGCTATACAATTTTAAAAATACTGTACAAATGTAAAATCAAGCATCATTATTTCAGGCGTACGCAAAATATTAATAATTTGTAACGAAAACTTCGTTACAACACAATAAAAAAAATAAATAAATAATTAAAATACATTGATAAAGAAAACATCTACTTGGGGTTTTTTTTTGTATTGCTATTGGTGCGCCAACATGTATAATCAGCCTGCTGTTTTTAAACGTGGTCGTACTGCTATCACCATTTCTCGGCGAGGGCCTGTGCTTTATAGGTTTTTCATATATAAGAGATCATTTTCCCCATTTATTCTTAAATGGAAGATTTCAAATATTATTATTCGAATGAAGACATTGAACAATTATAATTATTCCACTCATTTTTCAATGTAATAAAATCTTTTAGAATATCTTGAATTTACACAGCATTATACGGCAAAATTCTAGTACAGCAAAATTCTAGGAATATTAAAGCCATAACCAAAGAAATTAACTGTCTGAATAAGCTTTATATAATCTATAATTTATTAACAATTTCTTCCCACACCTAAAGCATCATTAAAAGGCATTTTAGATCATAGATCATAGTATCCTCCACTTGCCGGTGTATGAATACAAGTCAAATTTCCCTGACTTGCCTTCGCGTAACCACAACCCTCATATTAGTATTGTGGTGAAAAGTATTTCCTGAATACCAGAGGCATTTCTTTCATCCTAAGACAGCAGGATTTTAAACACAATCTTTCTATTACATCCTAAACAAATTTGATTATTTTTCGAAAATCGGTATTTTCCTTACAAATCTTAATTGGTTGACTGCAATAAACTAAATTTTTGTCCATTTTTTTTTGCTTTTTTTTTGTTTTGAACACTTGTCAAAATTTGAAAACCTCGACCGATTAGACGCTCCTCTTCTAGTAGCTCCCATACAAATGGGTAATATAACCCAAATAATCTTAGTTTCATATCTTTTAAAGGCTCAAACGGAATTCTGTCAAATTTGGCGCCGATCATGCCTTTCGTAAACATACTGCTGGGAATGAAAATGAAGGATATTGTTCCATCCCTTCCGCTATTCCCATACAAATGACCAATATTCTTATATTACATTTTTTTTTTTTTTTTGTTTTCTCTATAACTCTTAAAGAAGAAAGTAAATTTTTAAGAGTTCTCCCAATATATATCTTTCACTAAGTAAGATATCGAAGTCAACTACAATTTTTGTATATTCTTTAACTTGCCCTTGAACTTTCAGCATTCGGCATTCTGTCAGATCAGACTACAATGCCCTGTATTCAAATTGATTGTGTTAATGGGCAGTGCCATTACTTTTACCAATTATTCGTTACGCATTCGCAAACAATCAAAAGTGGCAAATGTTACCAAACCAGCAGAAATATCAACCGCAATGTAAACTTACATTCACATTATACATTTTTATCGCCAATCGCTGCCAATCAATTTTTCACAAAAGCAATCAATTTGTGACATGCAGACTTACAGCTGCAACAGCCGACGACTATGCCACGTCCTTAGCATTTTGAGGTTAAAGTCGAAAGGCACGACAGCGACGATATTACTTCAATAACAATTATGCAGCATAACAAGGATGCCAGCAAAAGGCAGCGAGCAGCACCAGTTACAACTGTATAAACAAGCAGCGGTTGGATGGACGGTCAGTTGGATGGACAAAAAGAGGATGGTCGAATGGTTGAGAGAAGGCTCATAGTCCATAACATTACCAATATTCTCATGAATTTCTGATTACAAATTACGCGCTGCCGTTCTGTAAAATCCGTACGAAATCATGCTCTATAGTTTTCAAGAACGTCCCCAGTTTCATGGAAGTCGGATTGTAATATCATGCAAAATTTCCATTGTTATTTATGAGCCATTCTTTTGATGCTTCAGTTTGGTTTTTTTGTTTTACTCATTCCCTGATGTTAAGTAAAGAAAGGCGCAGGCATTTTTCCCTCCATTTACTCTCTCGGCAACGAATAAATGGTTAATTTCGTATATGTGTAAACATATTCCTTTGACTCAGTTGCACGTATAATTTATAATAGAATTTTCATGAACTTTTTTTATTATTATTTACTTATTTTCATACAAATTGCAACAATGCATCGTTCACAACAGCGTAATGCTAATGATGAAACCCAGCGCTACGGAAATGATGAAAGAGTAAAATCATTTTGTAAATGCAAGTAAAGACAATAAGTAATGCAATGGAAATGCACTGACAGGAATTTATATTATTTATAATATTGTTATATTATGCATTCGCCGACATTAATGGGCATTCGTATAAATAGTGTGAGAATGTGTAAATCAGTACAGAAATTTCAATCGGCTGAAGTGGCTGGTACCACCACTTTAACTGATGGTAAATAACATCAGTTAAAGTGGCTGGGCTTGACGAGCTTTAAAGAAGCTGTATTTAATATAAATTGCTAACATATAAATACACATCTTGTCTGTTCAATCTTAGGTATTTACCATGTAATCCCCCCTGCCCCTGAAACACTCTCAGATATATAACCTGGAGTAAAAATTTAATTCATTATTTTTCCAAAAGATGGCTTCTGCAATCTTTATCTTGTTTTGTACACGCGTAATCGGCTTAAGTTAGACGCGGTGAGAAAGATAAGACTTTCTATCCAAAAAACTACTCAGGCAGTTTTATCATTGATTGTTTTAGCATTCTTTGAGAGCACATCAAAACAGGATATTTGCAAAGAGAAAATATGCCACATTTTACAGTTTTTCTCCTACAAAGGCGAAAACTATCTGGGTATTATGAGACATTTCAGATTGCAATTCGTCATATAAAGTCAGATTTGTGGAAAAGGAACTCAGGGTTTTTCTCCACACAAAATGATCAAGATGGGCTTTTTGACTAGCGGTTGGTTAATATATGGGCAGAGAAAATGAGACACAGTAATACAAAAAAAAAAAAATAAAATATTTCATAAAGTTTCTTCAATAAAGGCGAAAATGCAAGCCAGGCAGTATGGTCAGCGTTATATTATCATATATACTATTACAATTTCCGATTTCGGTCTTTTCAAATAAAATCAAATTCTTTAGCAAATAAAAGGTGTCCCAACAAAAACGGAAGATTTAAATTTGGCACCATTAGAAGTGTCCTTGTTTGACATTTGAACAATAGTTATTATTTGCTAGTAGAAGGTACGAGGTTAGTAAACATGGAGCGCTACATGAATGAACAACTCATTCTCATTGTGAAATTGTTTTACCAAAATGGTGAAAGTTTTGCGACTACAGTTCGCAAATTGCGATCAATTTGGAGTCAAAATAGTGCTCCAACAGACTCAACTGTAAAGACATTAATGGATAAATTTGCCAAAACTGGGTCTGTTAGTGATGTAAAGACAACAAAGCGCCTTCGACCAGGTCGATCGACCCAAAATGTCACAGCTGTACATGATGATGTCACTCAAACTCCATCTACCTTAATTCAAAACCGAGCTCAGCAAATTGGTGTCTCCAAATCCACTATGCAGCGAATTTTGACGAAAGATTTGCATCTTCATGCATACAAAGTTCAATTGACTGAGGAACTGAAGCCAACTGACCATGGACAGCGAAGGGAGTTCGTTAATTGGGTATTGGAGAGATAACACGAAAATGCTGATTTTGCCGATAAAATAATCTTCAGTGACGAGGCCCATTTCCATCTTGATGGCTTCGTTAATAGGCAGAATTGTCGCATTTGGAGTGAGGAAAATCCTCGAGTGATTCACGAGAAGCAAATTCATCCTCAACGTGTCACTTTATAATGTGGATTTTGGGCTGGAGGAATCATTGGACATTTTTTTTATGAAAATGAGGCATGTCAAGCGCAAACAATCAATGGTGTTCGGTATGGTGAAATGACAACAAGTTTTTCGTGCGTAGAATTGAAGAAATGAATGTGTATCTTTCGTTCTTGTTTAGACACCCTTCATTTTAAAATTGTTTTATATCTACACCCAAACAAAAAACTCAAGACAGATATCGCTCGATACGACAACAAAATATAAAGTGAGTTTTTAAGATTTAAGCTTTTCAGGTTGGCAGCACTGGTCGGTAATGGCGTCCAAACGTCATCTGTTAAAGTGAATGGTGTGCAGTATACTCTGTCATTTCATCATGGAAAGACTAACAAACGAGCAATGATTGCAAATCGTTGAAATTTATTATCAAAATTGGTGCTCTGTGACAAATGTGCATCGTTTGATACGACCATTTTATGATCGTCATAATCGACTTGCTGAAACAACAATTCGTATCTATTATCTCCAAATTTCGCACCAAATTTATTTTGTTGGACATAAAACCATCGACTTGGATGCATAGAGTGCGTACCGAAGAAAATATTGCAGCCGTAGCGACCGGTGTTAATGATGATCGTGAAATGTCAATTCGTCGCCGTTCTCAGCGATTGGGCATGTGATTCTCAACGACAAGGATTTTTTTTTTTTTTTGCTCAAGTTGGCTAAGTTGAACTTAGTTGACACCTGGTTTCATCAGAACGGTGCAACATGCCACACTGCTCGTGAAACAATGGGTGTGTTGAGGGACGGATTTGGTGAGCAGCTTATCTCTCGATTTGGCCCTGTGAGTTGGCCCCCAAGATCTTGCGATTTAACGCCTCTTGATTATTTCTTGTGGGGTTAAGCCAAGTCGTTAGTCTATGTGGACAGAAGCCGAAGCTATTGAAGCCTTACAAGGTAACATCACGCGTTATTCGTGGAATACAGACCGAAATGCCAAAAATTGGACATTCCGAATGGAGTGGCAGACAACATTTACATGAAATTATCTTTAAAAATTAAATGGCAAAGACCAATTTATCGATTCCAATGAAAATTTTAATATATGATGCAAATTTGAGTGTTTTATTCGATTTAAAAACAAATAAACACGATTAAAAGGTCACCATGTACAACTTTAAGAATGGGTTATATTAATGTACCTCTTCTGGTACATAGCAAATTTACAGATTTCCTAAAAATCTGTCTGTTCTTTACCTGTAACTTCGAACTGATTCATTCTTACAGCCTACGTTTCCGTCCGTCTTAATGTTTCACAAATGGTAATAACATTTTTAACTACGCGCCGTCTAATACTTTCATTACAATCAATCGCCTAGACCCATATATTATTTTTTCCAATTCCGCCCAATTTAGCCAATTTTTTCTACATAACGGGTTATTCATTTCTCGGTTTCAAAACTAATGTTAAACAAAACACATCTAAAGCTATGATTTCAATGAAACTTTTAATTTATTATAATGCCTGGACCTTGCCATTATGTATAAAATACAATGACCGCCTCTGGATTGGTTGCAGCACTGGATACTTTTCGACCACATTTCGCACATTTCGGGCGGTATCTGGGCGATATCTTGACGAATGTTGGTTTTCAAATGCTTCAACGTTTGGGGATTATCTGCGTAAGCACGGTCTTTGACGTAGATCCACAAAAAAAGTCTAAAGACGTCAAATTCCATGATCTTGGAGTCAAATTAACATTACCACAACGTGAAATTACGCTTTCTGGAAACTTCTCATGCAATGATGCCAAAATCGGTCATGTTGTTTTGCTCGTGGCACTGTCTTGTTGAAACCACATGTCCTCCAGTTGATAATCTTTAATTACAAGGCAAAAAAAAAACTGATTATCATACGGCCATAGCGTTCTGAATGGAAGGTAATGGTTCCTCCAGAGTCATTTTCGAAAAATACGGCCCAATGACTCCTCCAGACCATAATGCGCACCAAGTAATCACTTTTTCCGGATGCAACGGTTTTTCCAATCACTTCTGGTTCTTCAAGCACTTCTGGGTTCTTCAAGCCTCATATGCAACAATTTTGCTTGTTGACGTAACCACACTGTGAGAAATTAACTTCATTGATGAAGAAAATGTTGTTCGACTGGAAGTCTACGTTTGAATCACCACTTTTGTAGTTTTATATTCACACTTTCCTCGGTTGTTACACGATCCATATTCGTAAATGGCAAAACGTTCACTAAATAAATAACACTTCAGATGACAGGTAATTAACAGCAGACAGCCTTGCCAGACCGGAGATTTTGAAACCACTCAATGAATAAATGTTCAAACAGAAACGTTTAGAAAAAATCACAAAAAACTTGATAAAATAAAATAAAATTTGAAGGAGAAATTTCCCAAACAACATCAAACACGGTTTTCTGAAATTGTAAAATATTTCAATACTCTAGATGTTAGGTATATTTGTCGCAATAGTAAGTAATGTTTCCCTCAGATTGTCAATAAAATTGACAACAGTGCTCAGTACTGTTCGACAATTTATTATTGAAACGTAAACAGTTTCAGAGTGCGTAGAAATTATTAAAATTTACTACGAAAAAAAGCATCTGTTAAGACATGTTGTGGGTAAAGTTCATTTCCGATTGCATAGTTCTGTTGTTGTTTTTAAAATGAAATAACCCCACATGAGTCATTCAATATCAAATCGTCATAATCAAATGAAAATACTATAAACTAGTGTCTACAACCAAGACAAAAGCCTAATGAATATACGGCTATGATAACGTTTTTGTTCTTATTTCAAATTAAAACTATGGAGTGCTTTTCGGGAAGTTTTAAACTTAAGTTAGGTTATGTCTGTGTGACAGTCTGAATAGACTGACTCACTTAGACCACATAGTCTATTGTGATACCACGGAAACTAGAGACGGGACATCCATCTCTAATTTCCCCCATTGAACCATCCTGAGCGTCTATGAGAAGCTCTTAAGTCGGACAATATCTATATCATCCAGATCTCCTACATCCCTAAAGAAACAACAGCCCAGTGTTGATCCCCGCCTGTTCGTCAGGGTGGGGCAATTGCAGAGAAGGAGTTCTATAGACTCCTCCTCCCCTTGCAGAAGTCACTAATCACAACAGCATGTCTTCCAATTAGACAGTAGCCTGTCATGACGGATACAAGTAATAAGATGTCTGGTCTTGATAGCGACAGCAGTGTGTGTGAACGCTTCAGATCTAGGCGAGACCACATCTGCCTGGATTGCTTACAGCCTCAGACAGAGGTCCACCTACCATTTGCTGCTAAATATGCTGTATCTCGCAGTAGTAGCTTG
>JAHXMU010024950.1:17994-28324 GCA_019455685.1 Philornis downsi
TAAGATTGTCCCCTGTCTTGCCAGCTCGTCTGCTCTGCAGTTGCCTGGCATGTCCCTGTGGCCCGGCACCCATATGAAATGTTGAAATTCTGAGCCATCTTGTTAAAAAGTCTGTGGCATTCCAGAGCTGAAGTTAAGTTCAGGAAGACAGAATCCAAAGATTTAATGGCAGCTTGACTGTCTGAGAATATGTATAATCCCCACCGTGACAAGGATGTTATACCTCAGCCATTCTGCCACTTCCTTAATAGCTAAAATTTCGGCCTGATAAACAACATAGTGATCAGGTAGTCTTCTTGCTATATTTAGCCCTAGATCTGTTTAGTAGACCCCGAAATTATTGATTATTTAACTTTTGAGAAGATTTAAAATCAACAATATGTTTCTTTCATGAAGATCGGGGTTGTGATGGGCGAGCTGTAATATCCTTTCGCATTTGAGTATTTAAGGCGGCGTAAATGGTCTTGTGGAAGAAGCTGTTGTGTCAACTGAATCTTAATGGAAACAAATGCAAGTCCTTATGCAAAATTGTGGCCAAAGTCGGTCTTTAAAGACCAAGCTCCTGAGCACGGCGTCGAATTGAGGTTGATGGATTATTTTAAACACTTTCTCGAGGAGCAGTAATGCTTTCAGACAATCTTGCTGTACTTTATGGTCCACACTTGACCCTATCGGCTACAGATCCCCTTTCTTCGCAATCATACACAACACGATAAATAGTGCGTCTTGTTGGCACGTTGTTTCTCCCAAAAATTTCCCGTAACTTTTTCATTGTCACAGTAATCGATAATTGATTTTGATAAAATGTTTTAACAATTAAAACAAATTGATTTATCGAATATTTTTCCATAATAAATCTGTCACGTCTCTACTTCACGACTGCCAAATATGAACTGTCGAGACTAATGTTTACCAAAATGGCGACAAAACAAAGCAGTATACCTTCCCGACGGACACCCTGTATAAAGACGAAACCCTGTTGATATTTTATATTATGTTATTTAGTCTCCATTTCAAAACAAAAATATTTTATTCAATTAAACAGAAGATTTGAAATTTTTATTGCGATCAAATTTTTGAAGCAATAAATAACAAAAATGTGACCAAAATTCCTTTTAGGACAAGAAGTGCCTGTTATTTTTAATTATATGACATATCCAAAAAGTCTAAATTAACGAAAGTGTATTTTATTTATTGGAATTTATTCTAAATTATATACTTTATTGAAGAAATTTTGCTTGGTGGAAGGAATTACATGGTAGAAATATCAGCATAGGAAAAACAATTGATTTCATGTTTGCATTTACAACAGCAGTTTTATAAGTTATTCATTATATTCATTAACTGAATATACAAATCGTTTATGGCCATCATTAGTGTTATCACATAAGCCACAAATTGGTGCTATTTAATTGTATTTTGGCAATTTAATACTTTTGACGTCATCAACTTGAAATCAACTGATGAGACTACAACTGCAAGAAATGAAACGCCTGTTATTTGGTATATGTTGTCGTTGTTTCTTTAATAAAATTCCCACTGTATAATTAGTATAATGTCTAACAATTAAAATTTATATTTATTTATTTTACTCTAAATTATCAGAAACAAAGCGTTGGCGTTTCCGCCTACATATAATGAATGAATACAAAGTTATAGAAAACTTTATGATGAATAACCCTTCCCGCCGTGCAGAAAACTCAAATTATCTGTAGGCTACACCTCTGAAGTTTCACTTCTGCCGCGTCTTCATGATACAATCAGTTTTGTTACTATCATACCATTAAAAACTGGATGCTAGAAATATTTAATATTACTAAATTTCTATTCACATTATGCCAATCTGATGGATCACTCTGTACTGGTTACCGAAAACTTCATTGGGCTTTAAAATTCTATCTCCAAAGAGCAAAATTTCGCTGAAAACTTTTGAATGAAATTTATTTCATTAATGAATATTTCCGCCTACAGATGTATTAGTTAAATTTTCTATTCAATACAATAATTGATTTAATGTAATTAATATTTCCTAATTGGTTTTCATCTCACTCATTTAGTTGTTTATAAGGATGCGAACATTTCCTCTTCCAGCTACTATCATTACAAATGGCACAAGAAATCTTTGAAACCGCAACCAATTTTCTACAAATAATTAATAATCTTAATGAAATTTTGTCCTTATTTGTGTCTAAACAACTTCGGCCGTCTGATTTTTGTGACAAAAAAAAAAAAAAATTGTCACATTTAAGATGTGTTCATTAGAACGGTCGAGGCAGCTCTTCAAGCATTTTATATACAAATATCTTTACAGAGAAACAACAGATATGAAAGAAACGACCGCATCATCGGCCTCATCAACAAAACCGAAAAAATAACTTTATTTACGCAGGACAATATAACGACATAGCAAGACAAACACAACTCCTTTGAGATGTTATAAAACGTAATCTCGAAGCCTCCAAAATAATGGGTTGGCTTTATTCTTCTTTGAGTATCATTTTCCGCTGTTTTTCCCTTTGTTAAATTATTAAAATTAAAACCCAAGCCGAGATGAAATTCCGTATAAAATTCAGATGGGAAAAGCGGCAATGTCCTGTGAAATATAAACAAATATTTTTTTATTAAACCAAAGCAAAATTGGGATATGCATAAAGCATAACATGTACAGGATGTTATTTTTTATGGACTAATTCCTTTATTCCCTTAAAGTTTCTGCATAAAACGGATAACAAATAAACCCAAACGGCAACCATGTAATCAACCTAAACTCATTGAATAACCAGTGACCGCTGTTCACGTACATCTTTAAGAGTTAATATTCCACTTTGTTTACAACGTCAGTGGGAGGCCAGGAACATCGTCGATAAAAGAAGATTCTTCTACAAGAGCTGGGGGGAAACATCATTAAATGGAAATAAATTCGATGAACCTTACATTACTGCACAACCCCATTATGTCACGTACAAACACCCAAACGACGAATGCATGGCCCAAACAGTGAGGAGCATCGAAACTCCTTAAAATGACAATATCATAATATAAAATAAATATTTTTTTCTTTTGCTTTTTTTTTTTTTTTTTGTTTGGTGAACAAATGTTTAACTGGCTAAAATTACAAATGGTACTAAAGGACTATGTTTTGGATAAGATTATCTACACCGATACCTTCCATTTTTAATTGTTTTCATAAATTCTAATAAATTGGCATGTGGGTCTACAACGCACCACATTTACCAAACTCTGGATATTTTCCAAACTGTCCATTTCAGCAATTCAAATTTTTTCCAAGATCCAGAAGAATCAATTCGTAGTATTGGGTTGCTCGTAAAGTTCGTTCGGTTAATTTCATTAGTTCACCATATATCACTTCTCATGACCTAAAATTCCTCCAAACACCATCATAACTTCCTCCCACCCCTTCTCTAAACTGTTTATTATTGTTTACTGGTGTTCTCGTTCTAGTCGTAAATGGTTATATCGTTAAAAAAAAAGTTTTAAAAAGTGCAAAAATGAGCGAAATAGAGCATTTTAGAGCATTTAGAGCATTTTTGCATTTTAGCATTTAGCATTGAGAGCATTTTAGAGCATTTTAGCCTTTTAGCATTTTAGTATTTAGCATTTTTTAGCATTTTTAGCATTTAGCATTTTAGCATTTAGAGCATTTTAGCATTTTAGAGCATTTAGAGCATTTTAGCATTTAGCATTTAGAGCATTTTAGCATTTTTTTACACTGTATTATTTCCGAAAAGGAGAGACGGCTGCTGAAGTCAGCCGAGAAATAAAGTTTGTTTATGAAAAAAACGAACCAAATGAAAGAACTTGCCAGAAATTTTTTAAAAGATTTTCAACGGGCGACTTTCCCGTAACGGACGCTCCCAGATCAGGATGACCAAAAGAAATTGTTTCCGAGAAGATTTAATTATTGTTAATCCCCGTGCAAAAGTAAGGAAAATTGCTGAAATAATCAAAAATCATCCGTTCATGTTATCATAAAAGAGCTTTGTGTGGGTACCTTACTCTCTCACCGAGGTCTCACACTGCCTTGCGGGCCCGCCAGAAACTGTCACAGCTTGGGTGGAAAGTTTTACCTCACCCCCTTACTCCCGTGCTCCGTTCGACTATTACCTATTTCACGATCTCAGCAAGCACTTGAAGGATTTGAATTTCCATAACGACGAGGAAGTGAAAAATCGAATTGAACGCTTTTTTCTTCAGAAAAGCGGGAGATTATATTATACTGGTAGATTAAAATAATTGTTTTCTTGTATATTCTACTTCTTCTTATGTGACGACTCGAATGGACAGCCTTATCAATTACATGCTGCCCGTAAAAAAATAATTCCAAGCGCTTCGATCTTCTTCGCTTTTCCTCCAATTCGACACACTAAGATTCGATAAAATTTCAAAAATCTGGTCCTTCCAACGGAGTTTTGTTCACCCTCTCCTGCGAAGACTTTCCCTGCCGGAGCATTTCGGTCCATGCGCACAACATGATCCAGCCAACGCAATCGCTGTATATTAATGCGTTTGACCATGTCGATGTCGGCATAAAGCTCATACAGCTCATTGTTCATGCGATGCCGATACTCTCCGTCAACGATGATAGATCCATATATCTTCCGGAGTATTTTCCTTTCGAAAACTGCCAGTACTGATTCATCTGCTTGCGTCATAACCCAGGATTCTGTGCCATATAACAAGACGTGTTGAACCAACGACTGGTACAGTCGGATTTTTGTTTGTCGAGAGGGTTTTATCACTGAATTGCTCGCTTAGCCCGTAGTAACATCTGTTATATAAATCCTTGTATATAAATTTATAAATAAATTTCTTTTGAAAACCGAATGAACCTTCTCAGTCCAACCAATATTAAATCCAACCCAAATTCTACTATAAAGGAGTTTGCACCTTTATTTATGACTGTACTCGTAAAATACTAGGTAGCAGAGTTAAAAGGAGGCCCTACCAGTTGCGAAGACGAACACCGTAGTAGTCGACCAATTGAGATGTCTACGCCACCACGCTTAAGAAACTCCACAAAATGGTATTGGATGATCGTCGGCAGTGGCTAAAGGTGGGTGAGCTAACTGAAATGATGGACATTTCAAAAGTGCCCTACATCGTATATTGACAGAAGATTTAAGGATGTGAAAGCTGTGCACGAGATGAGTGCCGCGCTTGCTTTCAATAGAGCAAAAACAGCGTTTGAGATATTTTAGTAGAGTGTTTGTCGTCGCAAAGCCGAATTTTTGCGACGATTTATAACCGTGGATCAAATATGGGTCCACCGCTTCACACCTGAAACATACCAGTGGACTGGCATTAGAAAATCGTTTCCAAAGAAGACGAAAACGGTTCCATCCGCTGGCAAGGTCATGCCGTCTGTATTTTTGGGATGTGCGTGGAATTATTTTTAGTGATTATCTTCAGAAGGGAAAACCCATAAACGGCGAATATTATGCTAATTTATTGCAGCATTTCGGTGATGAATTTAAAGAAAAAAAGGCCGCATTTGGTAAAAAAAGCATTGCTTTATCAAACCAATGCTCCAATTCCCACATCCACTATTGGGACATCAAAAATTAATGAATTAAAGTTCGAATAAAGTTCATGCACCCTATTCGCCAGATTTAGCTCTCTCGAACTATTTCCAATTTCCAAGCTTGTAAAAAAGCTTGTAAAAGATATGCCAACATTGAAGAGGTGGAGTCTACGGTGGATGGCTATTTTAAGGAGTATGACAGTTCTTACTATAAACAGGTTTTAAGAGCTATTGAATGTCGCTAGAAAAGGTGTATCGAGCTAAAAGATTATATTGAAAAAGAAAAAAAAATATTCCCAACTTTTTTGTGTCTTCTTTGTTAGGTCGTCTTGTTTTGGGACCGCCCTCTTATGTCTTACAGAAGCTTTTCGATTAGAACTTACACGAGCTTGACAAAGCAGTCCATTTTTATTCGATTTAGTGAAGGGGATGAACCGATCGTATCTTATACGATCATACTTTCTGTTATTATTCAATGGTCACGCCCAATTGAAAATACCGTAATCTCAAAAATATCGTAATCTCTCAGCTTTAAATTTTTTTTACTGTTCCTGATGGTATTTCGTCCCATTCTCTGCGAAAAGAAATCTGTTAGGTCCGTTTCGTATTTTTGTAGTTGGTATTTTGACCTACAGAATGGATAATATAAAATAATTTATTGGATTTAAGTTCGGGAAATATGGTGCCCGTTATTGTGAAGAAATTAAACTGTGAACTTTTTCTTGTAAGAAACGTCCCATAAGAAATAATCAAGAGGCGTTAAATCGTAAGATCTTAAGGGCCAGATCGAGAGATAAGCAGCTCACCAAATTCATCCCTCAACATATCCATTGTTTTACAAGCAGTATGGCATGTTGCACCGTCCTAATGAAACCGAATGTTAATCAAGTTCAATTCAGCCAATTGGAGCAAAAAAAATTCCTTGTGATTGAGTAACACATGTCCAATCACTGAGAACGGCGACGAATTGATTTCACGATCGTCATTAACACTGGTCGCTACGACTGCAATATTTTCTTCGGTACGCAATTTATGCATGCGAGTCGATGGTTTTATATCCAACAAAGTAAATTTGGTGGGAAATGTGGAGATAACATCACGCACTGTTGATTCAGCAGATCGATTCTGATGACCATAAAATGGTCGTATCAAACGATGCACATTTCTCACAGAGCACGAATTTTGATAATAAATTTCAACGATTTGCAATCGTTGCTCGTTTGTTAGTCTTTCCATGATGAAATGGCAGAGTATGCAGTACACTTTTCACTTTGACAGATGACGTTTGGAAGCCAGTACCAACAAGTGCTGCCAACCTGGAGAACTTAAATCTTAAAAAATTACCCTATGGAATGCATATACACTTTTATTGCCGGCTTCATTTAAAAGTTTACCGAAAATGTTACAAACAAACTACATAATTCCATAAAATTTAATAAAACAAAAACCAAAAATAACATCAATAACAATGGGTGCATTTTTGTACTTTTCGCATTTGTTTCATTTGAATAATTTGCGCCCAACCCTTCTTAAAAGAACATCATCCCTCCCCCTACCCATCGTCTGAAAAAAAAAATTAACTTAAATAAACAGCATCAATATAACCCCAAAGGAGTTTAACTTAAACATTTCCCTTTTCGTGTTTCGTGCTTCAAGTTTGTCGAAAGTAAAATGAGAACTGAGAACTAAGAATCGTGTGTAACAAAAGAAAAGTTGTTTTTCCAGCGAAGAAAAAAAGGCCATTTCATTATTTTTTGTGTTAATTTTCTATAACCCTTTGTTGTTGCCTGTTGTATTTTTTGGCGCGGCATAAAAGGATCTGCCTCCCTCCCCACAGCCAACTCAATATAATTGTGTGTAAACGGAAGCGTAAACAATTACGCAGTATAAAAGTACATTTTGCAGTTATGTTGGGGCGGTATGAGAGTTTTTGTATGTATTTAACTGTAAGTATTGCATTATGTTATTGAATTTTTTTCCAAATATGTATTAAGGGAATGTGAACTGAAGCATTCAATTTCTTCAAGTTTCTTTAGAAAATACCTTAAGCTATACAATATGAAGCAACATTAACATTTTATAAATTACAGGAAAGAATTCTGTCCATGTACGAGTACATTGACAAATATAACCAATTAAGAGTACTTAAAAAAAACCGATGGAAACAATTTTCAGAAAAATAATAAACCACCGAAATAGAGCAATTCATGGTCATAATTAAGAGTCTCGCGTTTCTTCTCCGCCTTAGTCAGTGTACAAAACATTCATGCTTGCGGCTAAATTCTATACCTTCTTTATCATTATGAATTTCCCTGAATATGAAATTACGAAATTGCGTATTTACATGAAAGACATTCGATAATTGAAATAGAAATACTGAACTTATTGAATATTAATTGACAGTTTCAATTGGTCGTTCTTTTTGCCGACCAAACGGATGTCGTCACTTGCAAATGATTTAAAGTGATGTGAGAAAAAAAAATCATTGATGACATATCGCTGAAGTTCTTAAAAATGGTGTTTCCTACAATATCAGGACATATCGTGCACATTTTTAACAACATAATCATGGAGTCGTCTATTCCTCCATCCTGGAAAAAGGCAAGAGTAGTGGCAATACCGAAGCTCCGTTATCCAAAAGCATATTCTGATTTCAGGCCCATAAGTCACCTATCGGTATTATCCAGAATCTTTGAAATAATTTTGAAGAAACAAATCATGACTTATTTAAATTCTGGAAGAAAATTGTTCGAATTTAAGTCCGGTTTTAGAAAAGGCCATAGTGCAGCAATGGTTGCATTTTTTTGGCATTTTATGTAGGATACCGGCATACACCAACTGATGTTTGCAAAACAATTATCAATTTGTATTTATAGGTACACTAGCCGACCCGGCAAACGTTGCTTTGCCTTCAAATTTTAGCAGGAGCAGAAATAATTGCTTTTTAATTTGTGGTTTGTATAGGAGGTACCACTCCCCATTGTCCAATCCCGCCCATATTTGCAGCAGCACTTAAGATATGTACACGAAACCGATGTACCAAATTTTGTTCAAATACCGTAAACAGGAGCAGAAATATTGGATATTTAATTTATGGTTTGTATGGGAGGTACCACGCCCCATTATCCAATCCTGTCCATATTTTCAGTAGCACTTAAGATATGTACACCAAACCTACGCACCAAATTTTGTTCAAATACCGTAAGCAGGAGCAGAAATAATTGATTTTTAATTTTTTGTTTGTATGGGAGGTACCACGCCCCTTTGTCCAATTGGGCCGAATTGTAAATCTAAACCATCCCGGGCACCACCTAGGCGCATATACAAAAATTTATGCAAAGCGGTCCAGCCGTTCTGGAGTTTTAAGCATCGGAACAAACCACGATTCATTTTTATATATATGTATATGTAGATTAGTTGACGTTCTCCTTCTTCTCTAACTTCTTTGTTTACGTTTGCGTAGGAGAACTTGGTCGCATTGTTATTTTCCATATACCGAATACCGTTTGTATGTTGAAGCGGGAACAAGATATCAAACAAACGCAACGAATATTAACAATTGAACGCATTGATGAAGTAAGTTATCGCAGGGATAATAAACATCCAACAGTACTAACGAGCCGGGACTTTAGCAGGGCTTTTGATTCGGTATGTCACGAAAATCTCTTAAATGCGATGTTTTCAGTATTGTACAGGGTGGCGCAATAGAACGTGCATATTGCATCATCTTTTTTTGCGGGGTAGAAAAGGCGCGGGCGGGGGGCGCCTACATCGTTGGGTTGGCGGGCTCATGGAGTTTTAGTCGCTATGAATCACTTCGACGGGAAGCGTCGAGCATTTCGCGTGCGCGCATTTTACGAGAACTCTCGTTCATATATTGCTACTAGGCGACTATATTGTGCTGAATATGGACTACGGCGAATTAGTGAAGCTCCGAGTGCTAATTTAATTAAAATATGGGTAAAGCGTTTTGAAGAGACCGGTTCAACATTTAAACCACAAGCAAATGGTCGCCCAAGAACATCTAGGACCGAAGACAATGTTGAGAGAGTTATGGAGTCAGTACGAGGAAATCCACAAATGTCGACTCGCAAGAGATCGTCTGTCTTACAATTATCGCGACGAAGTTTGCAACGAATTTTAACATTGGATCTTAAACTGCATCCATATAAGCTGCAATTAACACAAGAATTGAAAGAGTCTGACTTCATAGCAAGGCTCGCATTTGCCAATGAAATGCTTAATCGATTTTCCAATTTTGACAATATCCTTTTCTCTGACGAGGCTCATTTCCTTATGAATGGGTTCGTAAACCGTCAAAATTGTCGTTACTGGAACAGTGAAAATCCCAAAATCAAACACCAGAAACCATTGCATAGTCCTAAAGTGACAGTATGGGCAGCAATCTCTGGCAGAGGAATAATTGGTCCTTTTTTCTTCGAAAATGCGCGGGGCCAAAACGTCACGGTTAATACGGAACGCTATGTTGAGATGTTGGACGGATTTTTGGCTCCAGAAATTGAAAGTTCAAGAATAGTGAATTCCAGAACTTGGTTCCAACAAGATGGAGCTACCTGTCACACATCAAATGACTCCATGGCAGTGGTGAAGCAGATGTTCCCTGGCAGACTGATTTCGAAAAGAGGTGATATCCCATGGCCCCCACGTAGTCCAGACTTGACGCCTCTTGACTTTTTTTTTGTGGGGATACCTCAAACACAAAGTCTACAGTAATAATCCAAGAAACATCGTTCAGCTCAAGGAGAATATCCGTGGTGAAATGGCAGC
>JAHXMU010024955.1:0-11315 GCA_019455685.1 Philornis downsi
CATTTAGACTTTGTTTCCAACAAAACCTAGGTGCGGTGAGCAACGAACAAGGGGAGCGTGCTCACCAAAATTTAATGAAATTTCAAAAAAATTATCAAGGATTTTGGGATAAAAGCGTTGTTGAACTCTAATACATGAAACCGAACCAAAAATATGCAAACGATGTTCAAATAACGCCATTCACTTTTGAAAATTCATTGATTTTTAAAGAAACAAATGATTTTTCTATGTAAAAAAACGAATAGAAACATCTTTTTTGTGTCACAAAAACCTGCCATAATAGAGAAACACCAATTACAAATTCGAATTCAGTCCACCAAATTATCGTAGGAAAGATATTTGGTTGCTCTAGTCCGAAACCTTGTTGGCTAGTGTATTCATTGACAAAACTACTGTCATCATTCTTGATAATTTTTATCAAAAATTGTTTCAGCTTGTTTCGTTTAGAAATTTCCAGTGAATATTTTTGCCAATTTATTTATCGATTTGTCGATTTTAATAACAAATAATTAGAAAATGTAAACTTGCCCTGAAATGTCAAGTGAATGTTCTCCTTTGTTGCCTGAACTTATTTAATACATTTTGTTTCCGTGAGTTTTCACATAATTTCATTCACCATAAATCCAATCGGTTCACATTATAAAAATAGCACTACACTTTTCTAATATTCATAATTACATGTTGTTAAGACTGTATTCAAACAAAATGACAAAAAAATTCACATGTGTGTATTTTATATTTATTTGTATTTATAAATTTCAAAAGAAATATTTTTTTCTCTCTTTTTTATGCGAAATTATATCACATATTTAATGTGGCTTTAGTATATAATTTCTATTTTTTTTTTTTCTATTTTGCTTTTCTTTTTGATCATTTTTATTTCACTTCAATCAAATTTTGATTCAATTCAATTCTATTCACTTCATTTGAATTTAAAATCATCAATATCGCAATTTCACAATTCACAATTATCGATGGCAATCAAATCCACACAAGAGGAAGCGGAAGTCACCACAAACGCGTAACGGCATAAACGTAATCCAACAGTACACAATAAACGGTCAGTCGGTCTGTCAGCCAATCAGCCAACAGATCATTCAGGCAGCCAGATTCGCCAGCCAGCCACAATTCGAAACGGACAATTAAAATGTTTTGTTTTCTTTACAATTTTTCTTATGCTTTCACTGCTGCTCCTGTCAGTTGGCCACGTAAATGATCATCTGGCTGTGCCTTCAAGTGAGAGACAATTGTGCACAACAACAGCAACAACAGTACCCAAACGTCCGTCCACCTGGCCCTCATTCATCCGCACCGCAACACAAATAAATACAAATTGCTATGCAAAATGTCAGAATGAGTGGACAGACAAAAACGAAAGATTAGTTACTATTAGAAGGGTAAACAATAATTATTCCCGCGCTTCTTGCTGAAAATTGTTTTTCTTTTTTACAAACGGACTACAGAGTGAGAGAATCGTGCAGTATCATATGAAAGAAGACAGCGAAACGTGTATTTTCATCCAACCTTTCTCAATTGTTTTAAATATTCCTTTCATTCACTTGTTTCAGCGCTGCTGCACTTATTATTACGCCACTACACCTTACGTTGTGGTCTATTAAGACGTATCCGCACCGTGATAACACTTTGTTGTTGTTTTTCTATCTAGCTTATTAGTTTTTTTTTTTTTTCTTCGCCTCCACTTGGCAATGTAAGAATATCCACTGTATGCTGCGAACGAACGCACGTTATTTCAATTCTCCTCCGGAGGTGCGTTCTTTTTGCCGTGTCTAGCGTCGTGACACGTCAGGAGACAGGGGCTCGCGTTCGACCGTCGACCGATGTGCGGCTATTTGAACGAAGCACACGCGAAGAGTGTTGGCAATCAACTGAATAGACAAAGTGTTTCGCAGACGGTGCAAAGTGACTCTGGGCACGACAGAATGGGAGGAGCAAAGGAATGGGGATGTTGGCGAACAGCAAGCCGCAACACCAACGCGAATGACGATGACAGAGTGTCATTGTGTGTGTCAAAGTTATTCTTATTTGGTTTTTCTGTTTTGGCAACAAAAGTCAACGTTTCGGAATTACATCAACATTTTGGTCATTTGTCGTCAATACTTTGTTTGCAACAACGAACATTATGATTACTTTGTTCATTGGCAACATGTTGCCCAGTTTACAAAACATCCCATTATGTTGCCGCAACACATGTTGACAACTCAGTGTTACGGTGCGTATGATGTACATTTACTACAGTCCATTTCCTTTGGATAGGTTCACTATGACATCTACTCGTATAATTAATGCAAAAATTCGATTTTACGAATTTTTAAAATTTACAACAAGCCGTCTTTTACACTTTTGGCCAAATACATCAAAAAGTTAATTTTTGACTAATCGACTTTTTGAAATATATGTGCGGAATAAAAGGACAAGGTGCAGGCCGAAATCAGAACTTAGAGATAAATTTAATAGCAGACCGACAAAAGGGAAAGCCTGCATTACGCTTGCAAAGAGATTACACGTCAAACATTTAGAATAAACACTAATTAAAAGTCACATTTTTTCAATTTTTTTAAATACTTTAACTACTATGCAATATAGTAAAAAATAAGTCCCATATTTTCCAATAGATGGTTTTAGCAATCTGTATCTCACGCTATATAAGTGAGATCGGATCACATTAGATGGCGTTATTTGAGAGCGCATCAAAAATGTATATCAGTAAAGAGAAAATAGTGCATATTTTACAGTTTTTTTCGACAGAGATATAAATAATCAATCATACGCAATTTTGGTTTCGTCGATTAATTTTGGGATTTAACTACTATACAATAGAATAAAAAAGACACCCCATATTTTCCCAATAGATGATTTCAACAATCTGTACATCGCGTTACATGGCGTTATTTGAAAGCGCATCAAAAATGCACACCAGTAAAGGGAAAACAGTGTATATTTTACAGTTTTTACTTCGATAAAGGCAAAAATAAATAACAAATTAAATTACAAGACTGTTCAATAAATGAAAATGAAATGAAATGAGAATAATAAATCATGCGCAATTTTGGTTTCGTCGACTCTGTTCCATTAATTTTGGAGTTTATCTGCTATACAATATAATAAAAAAGACGTCCCATATTTTTTCAATAGATGATTTCAACAATCTGTATATCGCGCTGTATAAGTTGCGATCGGAGTACGCTAGATGGCGTTGTTTGAGAGCGCATCAAAAATGCACACCAGTAAAGAAAAAATACTGCATATTTTACAGGCAAAAATAGTCAATAATGCGCAATTTTGGTTTCGTTGACTCCATGCCATCAATTTTGGAGTCAAAAAAGCATCACGCTCTGGAAGGTCAATTGTCAAAACTGTTAATCAAATAATGGAAATCGGCAATTGTCCGACAATCAGATAAGCACTGTTTCTATTGCCCAGGAGTTAAATATTGTAAAAAAACAACTATTTTGAACCACCGGATAAACCGTAAAATGTATTTCACTTTCTTATATAAAATCCGAAAAATTCATTGGTGTTAAACTATCGAATGACAGATGAGCAGGACTATAGAAAAATATTGTTATTAGCCGTTGTTACAGTCTCCTGTCCTCAAGCTTCCAAAAAGGCTGAAATTTCTGAGACATGGAAATGACAGAATGGTTGCAGCAAATAGGTGGAAGAAGCCATAACAGAAATTTCAGCTAAGAAGTGAATTGACTCATATATTCTTAACCGACGTAATTTTGCTTTAACAAAAAAAGTGGAAATCTTTCCTATATGAAAAGTAATTTCGTAGCTTCAACAAATGCTACACGACAATTTTTCCCCATTCTTGGAAAACCTTTTTCAATTATACCAAAGGGATCGATGAAATTATGGCATTACAACTGGCAATCGTGAGAACAACAAACAAATTGTAGATTTTTTCGTTTCCATTACAGAAACTTAAAAGAATATAACATGTATTTAAAATTATTGATCGTTAATAACAGATTATCCATTTTTTGGTTTTAAAATCGCCGGTCTGGCAAGGCTGTCAGCTGTTAAATATCCAGCATCTGAAGTGTTATTTATTTAGTGAAAGGTTTTTCATTTACGAATAATGGATAATTGAATAACCGAAGAATACGTGACAGTAGTTAAAACTTACTACAATAATGGTGATTTAAACGTGGGCACTTTTTGTGTACTACAGGGTGATTATGGTCATGATAATCGTGCTACTGTGCAAAGAATTGGCAAGATTATAACGAAATTTGAAGATACTGGAAGCATTATCGCAATGTACACACTGCCGAAAATAACGCTTTTGTTAGTGAAAGTATGGCGGATAGACGGAATTTGTCTATTCCACGGCGTTCTTAGCTACTGGGGCTATCATACGGCTCATTATGCCGTATTTTGCATTTGAATTTGCGCCTTCATCCATATAGAGTCCAATTCATTCAACAATTTAAGCCGGCTGATCATTCACAACGTCGTAAATATGCTGATTGGGTGCTACAGCAGCAGGCTTTCAATGCTGATTTTTCGAACAAAATTTTCTTCTGCGATAAAGCTCATTTCTTACTTGGTGGTTACGTCAACAAGGAAAATTGTCACATATGGGGCTCGGAGAACAAAGAAGAAATTATGGAAAAGCCACTGCATTCGGGAAAGTGATGGTCTAAAAGTGTCATTGGATCGCATTTTTCGACGCTGGAGTAGCCGTTTCCAGAAAGCGTAATTTCCCGTTTCGTCGACGTCAATTGGCCAACAAAATCATGTAATTTGACGCCGTTAGACTTTTTTGTGGGGCTACGTCAAACAGCATATTTACGCGGATAATTCCCAAACGTTCGTGCAGCTGAAAATCAACATCTGTCAAATTACCTAGTCCTGCCATATGTTCTGTTACACGATTTCCAGCGCTTATCGTTCAAAACTTCTTGCGGGAATAGAACCGTTAACTTTTTTTTCAGAACACATGCACTGATTAGTGAAGAATACTAGTCAGTTTGGTTTCAGTTTGCAATCTATTAACATGGAGTGGGACGTTAAAGAGAATCGAGTCGGCGTAATAGCGTTGCATAAGTGCGGAAAGAGTGCTGGCCAAATTTTCGAGTTGCTAAAACCACTCGGACTATCAAGAATGTTCATTTACCGTGCTATTGCTCGCTTCGGCGAATTGTCTGGAGTAGAAGACAGGCCAAAAAGTGGTCGCCCGCGCGTTGTCCGTACGAGTGCGGTAGTAAAGGCAGTGCGTGAAAGAATTCGGAGAAATCCCCTTAGAAAGCAGAAAATCATGTCCAAGGAATTGGATATATCAACCAGATCCATGTCTAGGCTGATTCGGGATGATCTGCATATGAAAGCATATCGTCGGTCCACGGGGCATCTTCTAACTCTTCAGCTAAAAAAAATTAGGCTGGAAAGATGCAAGCGACTTTTGCAGCGGCACGCGGACAATGGCCATGAAAACATTCTGTTTACGGATGAGAAAATTTTTACCGTGGAAGAAGTTTTCAACAAACAAAATGACAAGATTTATGCCACTTCATCTAAGGAAGCGAAAAAAGTTGTTCCAAGGGTTCAACGTGGCCATCATCCCTCTTCCGTAATGGTTTGGTGGGGGGTCTCCCACCATGGTGTCACATCCCTCCATTTCTGTGAAAAGGGCGTAAAAACTGGTGCAAAGGCTTACCAAAAAGATGTGTTAGAGGGTGTTGTGAAGGGTTTGACCAATACCCTTTTCAATGGACGTAGATGGATCTTCCAACAGGACTCTGCTCCTGCGCACAAAGCTAAAACCACGCAGGAGTGGCTCAGAGTCAATATTCCTGGCTTTATAGCAGCAGAAGATTGGCCATCAGGGAGTCCAGATCTCAATTCACTGGATTATGCTTTTTGGTCAGAATTGGAGAATATGGCTTGCAAGACTCCCCACAGAAATTTGGGAAGCCTTAAAACAGCATTAACCAGAGCAGCGTCCTCGATCTCCATGGAAATCGTACGTGCCCAATGGCCACACCGTTTGAAAGCTTGTGTTAAAGCAAAAGGCGGCCATTTCGAGTGAATACAATTTTTTTTAATAACCAATACTGTCTTCTAATAAATGAAATAATTTTGAATGCAATATGAACATTGGTTTTTTTTTATCGCGTTTTATATTTGTAACAGAACATATGGCAGGACTATGTATAGCCAAGATACCACCCGAAATGTGGGAAAAAATGGACGAAAACAACATCAAAAAGGATCCACTGCTGCAACCAATCTAAAGGCGATCATTCAAATGACATTGTATTGCGTGCATAATGAAAAGGTCCAAGCATTATAACGAAATAAAAGTTTAATCGAAATCATGGCTTTATGTGTATTTTATTTAACTTTACCTGAAAACGAAAAATAGATAACCTTTTAATATTTCACCACTTCAAATTTCGGTCAATTTGCGTGGTAAATACCAACATGGGCGTGTCATCCTCACTATTTTCGTTCTTAAAAATTAGTTTCGTAAACGCATGATACTTGCCAAATTTGAATGAATTTGGCACAACTATTCGATGGATATGGAAGAAAGATTATGTTGGTTAAATCGCTCATTTTTATGGGAGTTACCAGATGAGACGTGATTACTTAATTGATTTGTCTGCATTTTTTGGAGGATTATACAGGAACTGAAAAAAGCCCTAGACTATTACAGCCTACTAGTTGGAAGTTACAGAAGAGTGATTGAAATTCGAAAATTTTAATAAGTTTTATAGGAGGTACCAGAGCAGATGTGGCAACGTGCTTCGTTTTCACTTCAAGACTCTATGTATTATATCATACACTAATTGTGTACCAAATTTTATTGAATTTAGTGCAACTATAAATATATATATATATATATATATATATATATATATATATATATATATATTGTTTAAGTCTTCTTTTTCGTCTCTGTACGGAATTAACTAAATAATACTTGGGAAATTTATGGTGGAAAGGCTCAGCACCGAACAAAGAACCAAAGTTGTTCAATTTTACTTTGAAAGTCAGCGTTCGTTTATTTAGATGATATCGAAATTTCTTTCATGTTCGAAATGCTTCTAGCGCTCCAACAATTTACCGATTCGTTCAGCGTTTTGGGCAACAAGGGGTTGTCTGTGATCTTCAGCGTGCTGGAAGACCTCGTGCAGTTCGAAATGAAATGATCATTGCTTGAGTGTAAGCAAGTATTGAGGAAAACCCTGAAACTTTCACCAGGCGACGTTCTCAGAAGTTAGAGATGTCTAGGCGGTCTTTGCAAAGAATTTTACATATGTTACGCCTTTTCCCATATAAGATGCAATTGGCTCGCGAGTTAAAACCAAATGATGCACAGGAACGCCTTCAGTGTAGTCGCTATTAACGTTACTTATACGCCACCCTATTGCCAGGTTACTTATGAGAAGTTACAGGGAAGAAATTGAATTTTGGAAGGTCGGTGAATTAGTCTGGAAGTTATCAATTTCCGACTATAATCTGACAAAATATTAGTAAAGTTTTAAGAAGTTCCAAAAAAATTTAGGCAGTTATTATATCAGCAGTCGACCAATCACACAGGCTTAAAAAGTTGGTTTACAAACTCATGAAACACATTTGGTTGAAGGATACTTAGTGGACGCATTCTTCTGGGTGTTATATTTTTGCCGTTTAAAGATATAAAGCTATGCTTTGTTGTGGAAAACGAATTATTGTTTGGCATTGTTAAAGCGGCCTGTTCTCAGGCTTTAATAAATATTTGGATCAAAGCATCTCTTGATAATTGAAAATCCAACAAGAAACTGCAATTATAAGCCTGACTAATTTACTACAAAAATTGTGCTAGAAAGTGAAATCTCATAAAATAATAATTAGTTAATTTCTTGATGATACCGCATTCCGTCACAGGATATGTTAGCATAGGTTATTATTATGGAGTATATTTTCACATGCAGTTAGATACCTTCTATACAAAATTTTTTAAAATTTTCCAACTTTTATTCCGTAAAATAAATCAGTCGGATAAAAAATCAGTCGGATAATCACGCGCTTACCAGGAAGTTTCATACAAATTACATAATTTAATGCATCTTCATGAATAGCACTAAACCTTGAATAGTTGTTGGGAATTTAAAGACAATTGACGGGAAAAATCAAGATTAGTTTATAACACTGATTTATTTTTTTCTAAATGTATTAAATGGCCACTATCGCATCGATGTGGCAACACCAAAATTATATGTTTTCAATCAATTCCTTTTTATTTTACTTTTCTCGTCAAGAATCGCATCATTATGCCGTTAGAACGTTTGTTGTTGCAATTCCACGAAAAGAGAAAGAAACCGTTAGTTCAGTCACCTGTGCAAAGGAATGACAGCTCAAGTAAGTGATTTAGTTTCCAATGATTGATGAAAGCGGTCGGTTATCGACCAACATGTTTAAAAAGGAAAAAAAACGCAATAAACCTTGACAGGAAGAGCATACGCAGACTATCGTGAATAAAAAATTAAAAAAATAATCAGACATCAGAAAAAAAGCTATTTTCCTGAGAAAAAAATTACAGCTTCCAGTTATTTGTGGGCATATTGCTTAAAAGAAGAAACAAAAACGTTTAAAACTCTAGACAATACAACAATTTTGTTTAAAATATTAAAAGCAACAACTACAGAAACGTGTTACTGTAACTTCATTGACGACACCTTCAAAACATCATATTTAATGATTAAAAAACATCATATTTAAAATTAAATTTTAATCTATCCGCCCTCGAAAATTACATCATCATGTTTCTCGGTAGTAACAGCAGCAGCTTCTTCAACATCGCCAGCAGATTCATCATCAGCAGTAATATCATTTTCATCATCATCAACATTAGATTTTGTTAAATATTGTGTTCTATAATTGTATGTATATTGTTGTATTGTATATACTATATACTATAATATACTATATACTATAATTGTATTATTACCAATGTACAATTAGTACTAACATTATACTCTAACCTATAAGCTAAATTAATAGAAACAGGAATTCTTAAAATTTATATTTTCTTTAGAAGATGAAAGGCAGTGAGGAAGCAGACATGTGATCCAAAATTTTAACCCTACTTCATTATAAAAATAGCATGCTAATTTTATTTATGTTTACATGTGGAACATTGGGTCAAGAACCATCCCTCTCAGGCCGAGCTAGTCACAAAAAGTTCTTTAGCATGCCTTTGACCATACCACAACTCGTTCAAGTTGAAGATTTTTTTTTAATTCCAAAAGAAACGCGTAACATAGTTTAGCATACATCAGAAAGTGAGATCTTAAAAAATAATAATTATTCAATATCGTGGTGACTACGCATTCCGTCGTAGAAAATGTTAGCAGGTTGTTATCAACATATCAAGCCTTGGATCAAAGCATAATTCAATATTTTAAACTGCAGCACAACAGTTTATACTTATTTATTCAAATTGATACAACCAAATCAGCATCAGAAATGTCAAATGCCATTAATGTAGTTGACACTTTATACAGGGTTATCCATTTTTCGGTTTCAAAAGTGAAGTTACATAAAACAAACATAAAATTATGATTTCGTTGAAACTTTTATTTCATTATAATTCTTGGACTTTGCCGTTATGAAATACAATATCATTTAAATGACCCCCTCTGGATTGATTGTAGCAGTGGATCCTTTTGAGGTAGTTTTCGATCACTTTACCGCGCATTTCGGGCGGTACGTTTAGAATTTATTCGTGGAACGTAGCCTCCTTAAAAAATTCTGACAGCGTCAAATCGCATGACGTTAAATTACGCTTTTTGGAAATTTCTCATGCAATAAAGCCAACATCATTCGAATTGAATCATGTTTGACCACTTTTGTACTAACTTTTGTAACATGTGAGTATAATTTCTCTAAGTGTATTTTCTAGAAAGATCATCAAACCCGCTCCCAGAACATTCAAGTATGATATATGTATGTAATCTCTTTCCCTCTTTATCTGTAAATAGGACTTTTCCAGAATTTCGTTTACGACAGTAAGTTGTGTTTGTTCCTCTCACTTCCATCATATAGTCTATTGTTATCTCTTTTTCACTTGTTATGTAAATAAGAACATTCTAGAATTATGTATATTATAAACAACACTATTCTGTAAATATGTTTGTCTTTGTTGCATCCATTATGTTCTCTCTGAAATATCGTAGCATATTCTTGAATAAGTAATTTTAGTACAAATAGAACAACTTTGTACATTTGATTAATTAATAAAGTTGACGTTGATGTGGAAATACGTTCCACGATACCAAACTTTGTAGTCTTTTATGCATTTTTCCGTTGTTAAGCGATCCATATTCGAAATGGCAAATCTTTCACTAAATAAATATCATTTCAGATGACAGGTATTTAATACTGACAGCCTTGCCAGACCGGTGGTTTTGAAGCTACTAAATGAATAACCTTATACTTTGTTAAAGCTCATTGAGATAATGTTAAATCATGTACTGTTATAAATTCTTTTCGCAAAGCAGCATTTATATATTCCACAATTGAATTTGCAGTATTTGACGCTAAGGATAATCTACCATGGCCAACGTTTATTATTATTTTTTTTTTTCAAATTTATGTACAGTGGTGGTTAAATCAAATGAGCAAACTTTCGCAGATTTCCTAAACATTGACAGCATTTTATATACTAAAGATGATGGCAATAAAATTGATTTTGGAATTCGAAATGACACTGAGGAGATAATAAGTGACTCAGAGAATGACTTCAATGTACAAATCACTGATTCGAAAAACTCATGTGATATGACATTGAAACAGATTGCCTGCCTGCCCATTGCATATAAATTGAGAGATATGATTTTATAACATTTCAATAGATAAACAGCTTAGTAATTCGCTGCTAGTAATTGCATTTGAAATGGAAGCAAAACCAAATTCAAGCACCCGGCAATTTGCCAATTTTAAACTCAAGTAGAAGAATAACTTTTGGCCAATAGACAGCATACAACAATTTCTTTATCATAAAAAGAGAAAATATACTTAAACGAAACGAAACTTAAGAAATATAACTGTAACGTGATTTGAACTGCAATGTAAAACGTCAATTAGCAAAATGACAGATAATTATGGCAGTTTATTTTAATTATATATATAATATAATTATATATATTATGCTTATATTTTTTGAATTTGTAAGAAATTTTGTTTTATATTATTTTATATTAAATAATGTTAATTAATAATTTTAATGAATCCCAGCTGGCATTCGCCAAGTACAGCGTTGCCCATATTCGACGGACCCATCTGGCAACGCCATAACT
>JAHXMU010024958.1:0-11247 GCA_019455685.1 Philornis downsi
AAAAATTCCCATGCTTCTACTTTTTAAAAATACAAATATATTTTTTTCATGTTTCGTAGTTTTTTTTTTAATTGAATATTTAAACCGCCAACACTCTTATGGCCCACCCTGTATAATTGATTCAAACACTAACTTACGAATAAATTACGATTAATATTAAAGATTTACTTGGTTCAAATTTAAAAATCAAAATCGACAGCGGGCCTAAATAAATAGTTAGACGAAAAATTCAAGAAAAAATTTAAAGAAAAAATGCTTCAGAAACCAATTTATTTGATATCCCTGGTTCATTAAACTATTTGAATGGACTTTTAAGAAAATGGTTTCAGAACTGTCATCAGGATCACTGTAAACCATTTCACAGTGATGCGATATTCTGAAGCTCATAAAATCGAGATCTTCAGAGCATTTAAAAATGTGATGTATCAATAAAAAATATGATTTAAAAAAATATTTTGCAGTAATTTACCAATCAATTATTTTGCTTTAAACACGCTTTTTTCGTGAAGAAAAAACCCAAATCTGCTTCTAAAATACCATAATTTAAAATTTTGTCTTTATACATTGCCAAACCTGAAGAAGAAGTAATTTCACATACGATGCTAGTGAAAGATTCCTTCACTCTGCCTTGATTGCTGATTACTCAAACTGCTGAATAGACTGATTCCAATTTTTGGTTGATCAGTATTTTCGTTTTCCTACCCGATATTGTCTGAAATATATAATATTTAAAATGCACATAATAAAAATTTTCTTTGTCTTTCAACATAATCTTCTTTTAGATCGATACACTTACAATATTTAATAGCTTTTGTAATCCTGTTCATAGGAAGAACTGGCAAACTCCCTAAAATATCCAGCAAACGCAGACTTTGTTGTTGGCAAATTTTTAACTACCGTGTCATTATTTCAAATTTGGAAATAGAAAATAGTCCAGCAGAAGAGTACTTATATGTGCGAAGAATAGACCCACCTCTGGAAAAATTGTGGGTCTATTCCTCGCACGTATTAAAAAGTGGAAAAAAGAGCAGTTTAAACATATTGTGATGTATTATTTCAGGAAAGGGAAAACGGCTGCTGAAGCCAACCAAAAAACAAAGTCTGTTTATGAGGAAAACGGACCAAATGAAACAACTTGCCAGAAATGGTTTGAAAGATTTTCTACTGGGGACTTCTCTGTCACGGACGCTTCCAAATCAGGACGACCAAAAGAAATTATTTCCGATGAAGTGAGAGGTTTACTTATTGTTAATCATTAGGGAAACGGGTGAAATAATCAAAAATTAGTCTCAACCATTCACGGAGTCATAAAAGAGCTCTGATTTGTGAGTAACCTCACTGTCTCACCGAGGTCAACCGCATGAATCGCGTTGACGTCTGCGATAACCTAAGGATAAGAAATAATAAGACACCATTTCTGAAGAACCTCATTACAGGGCATGAAAAATAGATAGTCTACAACAATGTAAGGCGGAAAAGATCATGGGGGAAACCAAATGAACTACCCCAATCCACTTCCAAAGCGGGTCTTGAAAGGTAAAGTTGTCGATTTGGTGGGATGTCAAAGGAGTAGTCTTTTTTAATTTTCTCCCAACGAATCAAACGATTAAACGGACTACTATATCGCACAATTAGATAATTTGAGGCTCGTTAAACGTGGAGACGTCATCTTCCATCATGACAACGCCCTCCCTCACACTGCCTTGCGGACCCTTCAGAATTTGTCCAATGTTTTTTGAGTAATTTCTTGCTTTTAGAAAAATACTGAATTTAATTTTTGTTATTTTAAATAAAATAAATATTGTTATTGTTTTAGTATTTATTTTATTTCTAATGTTATAACAAATTAAATTAGTATTTGTTTTTTCTTTTAATTTAAATAAAATTTCGTCTATGAGGGGTGTACTTATTATTTTGACCATATATGTACCCCTGCTTACATCCTTGCACTGTACCCCTGCTTACATTGCTTACTTATATCGCCCATTTTGTTTTATTCGTTTACGTAACGGTCTAATTGTCATTCTTTCGAATGGTATTACATAATGCATCGACTTATAAAGGGCGTCCCAAGAAGAACGCAAGAATTAAATTTTAAATAAAACACAGATATTTAAAAAAAATCGTGAAACTTCATTATATCGTAAAGTAGACAGAATGAGGTTATGTATGGAACAACACATCGGGCAGATGGCCGCCGCGACTTTGTTGGCACACACGCGATCCTTTAATGAAATTTTCAATGACTGTTTTGCATAGATGGTGCGGTATTTCAATTATGCAGCGTCCAATTTCCTCTTTTAAGACTTGAGTTGTCGTCGGCTTATTCGCGTAAACTATCGACTTCAAAAAACCCCAAAGAAAATGGTGTTAAATCGCACGATCTAGGCGGCCAATTCTGGTCTCCAAAACGCGAAATAACACGACCGGGAAATGACTGATGCAGCAATTGAATTGTTTCTCTGGCTGTATGACATGTGGCGCCATCTTGTTGAAACCACATGCCCTCCATGTCACTAGATATTCTCTTAGCATTTTATTTTTTTGCTCCTTAATTGATGATATAGACTCGAAATTTATAGATATGATGATTCCGTTGCATCGCTATAATCATATATTTGAGAGTATCAACTGGATTTTGATTTCATTTTTTCCACAAAAAAATCTCCACATATTTTTCAACATTTTTCCTTGGTCCTATTTATTGAATGTTTACACTACTATGACAATGATTTCCACACAATTATCAATAATGAACATTTCAATATGTCTATGCATGACAGAACCAAATGAAATTCTAAAACCATTTTGCATAAAACAGTTTTTTTCCAATGTTGCCGTTTCATGTTCATTTTAATGTGAGAACGAGATTTTCAAGTATTAATAGAAAAAATCAATGTCTGCCTCAGTTTGAGACAAAGCCAATGAATAAAAATTGCTTACAGGCGATTGAAATGCCCAAAATCAAACTCCTGCATTTAGTTACAAAAAGGGATCAGGAACATTCAAGGAGTAACAAAGTAACAATAAAAGTTCCTAAGGTGTTCGATAAGAGAGAAAGTCACAAAAAACCTTTAGTTTGCAAAACACGAAAGCCAACAAAATAACAAAAGATTTAATATTCTATTTTGTTTTTTGTTTTCTTTCTTTTTTCCTTTTTTTTTTTTTTTTTTTTTTGAGGCATGAAAGGCAACATTAACCCTTTCATCATATAACGACGACTATAGAAAAAAAACTGTATTTGTTATTTTACAGGGTGGCGCAATAGAACGTGCATATTGCATCATCTTTTTTTGCGGGGTAGAAAAGACGCGGGCGGGGGGCGCCTACATCGTTGGGTTGGCGGGCTCATGAAGTTTTAGTCGCTATGAATCACTTCGACGGGAAGCGTCGCGCATTTTGCGTGCGCGCATTTTACGAGAACTCTCGTTCATATATTGCTACTAGGCGACTATATTGTGCTGAATATGGACTACGGCGAATTAGTGAAGCTCCGAGCGCTAATTTAATTAAAATATGGGTAAAGCCTTTTGAAGAGACCGGTTCAACATTTAAACCACAAGCAAATTTTAGCCCAAGAACATCTAGGACCGAAGACAATGTTGAGAGAGTTATGGAGTCAGTACGAGGATATCCACAAATGTCGACTCGTAAGAGATCGTCTGTCTTACAATTATCGCGACGAAGTTTGAAACGAATTTTAACATTGGATCTTGAACTGCATCCATATAAGCTGCAATTAACACAAGAATTGAAAGAGTCTGACTTCATAGCAAGGCTCGCATTTGCTAATGAAATGCTTAATCGATTTTCCAATTTTGACAATATCCTTTTCTCTGACGAGGCTCATTTCCCTGTGAATGGGTTCGTAAACCGTCAAAATTGTCGTTACCGGAACAGTGAAAATTCCAAAATCAAACACCAGAAACCATTGCATAGTCCTAAAGTGACAGTATGGGCAGCAATCTCTGGCAGAGGAATAATTGGATTTTTGGCCCCAGAAATTGAAAGTTCAAGAATAGTGAATTCCAGAACTTGGTTCGAACAAGATGGAGCTACCTGTCACACATCAAATGACTCCATGGCGGTGGTGAAGCAGATGTTCCCTGGCAGACTGATTTCGAAAAGAGGTGATGTCCCATGGCCCCCACGTAGTCCAGTCTTGACGTCTCTTGACTTTGTTTTTGTGGGGATACCTCAAACACAAAGTCTACAGTAATAATCCAAGAAACATCGTTCAGCTCAAGGAGAATATCCGTGGTGAAATGGCAGCCATTACACCAGTATTACTGAAGAAAGTTTTCAATAATTTTCGTTTGCGGTTAGAGGAGTGCCGTCGTAGAGAGGGTCACCATTTAGATGGTGTTATTTTTAAAAAATAAACTCCATTTATTACTCTACAATGCCTTAGATTTATTTTAACCATACCTTTTGTGTTTATTTTTTAATCTATTTTTTAAATATGCACGTTCTATTGCGCCACCCTGTATTTTAATGAATAGAAAAAGTTGTTTTCCCCCTTTAAGGGAACTTCAATGAAAACACATAAAAAAATTCAAAATCCTTACAAAACGTAGTTGATTCAAACAGCCGTGCTGTAATCTTGAGCTATAGTTAACTACTCATCTAAATCAAATCTCATATCTTCGCACTGAATTATTTGCATAACAAAATTACTTCGTTTTTAATTCAATAATTGACATTTTGCAGGCAAAACCTTAGAAAACGAACTTGGTACAGTTTCATTCAAAATCATTTTTAGGACATCCAACACTTAATAATATTTCTCCCACCAAAGCTGAACTTAAAAATGCAATGAATAGTTCGCAAGAGTCCTCAAATGTACAAGAAATTGTAAACAATGGTCAGAAGTACAATTCTAGAACAAAAGATTTACTATTTCGAATACCAAAAAGTTAGCTGTTGTTCAATGCTGCTAAAATAGTGAAACACTGGGTCATCCATTTATCGGTTTTATCATCAAAAATCATAGATAGTGTTACGAAAAAAAAAACTGTTCGTTCTATTGTAAAAATATTTAGCAATATAGTTAAGAGGAAAAAACGCCATTTACGCAAGTAAAGGGTTATCCATGTATTGGTTTCACAACCACCGGTCTGGCAAGGCTGCCATCTGTTAAATACCTGTCATCGGATGTGTTATTTATTTGGTGAAAGGTTTGAAATTTACGAATATGGATTATTTAACAACCGAGGAACGCGTAAAAATAGTTAAAACTTCCTACAAAAGTGGTAATTCAAACGTGGGCACTTTTTTGCATTGTAAGGTGATTACGATCGTCATAATCAACCTACTGTTTAAGGAATTGACAGCATTATAAAGAAATTTAAAAAGACTGGAAGCGTTATAAATGTGGCCAGGTGTGTACATCATCGCAATATGCACACTGCCGAAAATATCGCTTCTGTTAGTGAAAGTGTGGCGGATAATCCGAATTTGTCGGTTCCTCGGCATTCACAGCAATTGAACCTAACTTACTGCTCATTATGGCAGATTTTGCATTTGGATTTTCATCTCCATCCATTTGGTGTCCAACTCACGCAACAATTAAAGTCTGCCGACCATTCTCAACGCCGTAGATATGCTGATTGGGTGGCTTTGCAGCAATAAGCTTTCAATGCCGATTTTTTTAACAAAATTTTCTTCAGCGATGAAGCTCATTTCTTTCGTTACGTCAACAAGCAAAATTGTCGCAGAGTGATTGTAAAAAAAAGCCATTGCATCTGGAAAAGGTAACCGTTTGGTGTGTATTATGGTCTGGAGGTGTCACTGGGCCGTATTTTTTCGATAATGACGCTGGAGGAACCATTAGCTCAATTCTGAGCACAATGACCGAATAATAACCGACTGTTTGGGGCCTGCAATTGAAGATTATGAACTGGACGAGTGCAACGAGTCATACAATACAACCGGTTTTGGCTTTATTGCATGAGCAGTTTCCAAGAAGCGTAATTTCAAGTTTCGATAACGTGGATTCGCCGCCAATATTCATTCGATTTAACGCCGTTAGACTTTTTTTGGTGGGACTACATCAAAGACATTTAAAAAGCAACATTCATAAAGTTATCGCCGAGATATCACCAGTGCAAATGTGCAAAAAAGTTGTCGAAAACTACCTCAAAAGGATAATCTGTTGCAGCCAATCCAGAGGTGGTCGTTTAAATGACATAAAAAATTTATACATAAAGGCAAAGTCTAAGCATTATCTATATGTATATAAATCAATTGCTGTGCGTTAGTCTCGCTAAAGCTCGAGAACGGTTGGACCGATTTGGCTCATTTTGGTCTTAAATTATTGGTAGAGTATTCCGGAAGTTTTAAAAGGTTTTATTTGAAGTGATAGATGGCGTTGGAGATGAGATTTTTGCAATTAATTTTTTTTACCACATTAACATTAAATCAAATAATGGTAGGTAGGCAAAACAACGTTTGCCGGGTCAGCTAGTATTGAAATAAAAGTTTCATCGAAATCATAGCTTTATGTATGTTTTATTCAACTTTCCTTTTGTATATTTGTACTTATACGGTAGTAGAAAATTCATTGCCAGTCATTTTATTTTCTATTTTGTCTTCCCACATAGCACAAAAGTTTTTTGTTAAGGTTTTTCGGTACACATTTCTTTACTTTCATTTGTGAATTTAAATGTCTACTCGTATACTGTATCAGAAATAAACTTTTGGCATACTTTTCTATAGACGAAGTAGTGAACAACTTCACTTTTCATTAGCTGTGATAAATAAAATTTCTCTATAAACTATTCGAATAAAGCAAAAAGTGATTTTTATTGTTCTTATCTAATTAGTAGAGACGAACTTTAACAACGTGATGAGGTAAGAAATAAACAATTGAGCAATTAATTCCAAAAAGAATTCAGATTTGAACAATTGTGAGATTGTGAGATTGGCCATTGTATACCGATCATATACACCTATTGATGAGAATCTACCATCTCGGCAATTACAAACTTATCCAAGGTATTATCCTGCACAACATAAGACTTGATAGTTTTTAAGGCTTCTAACCAAATGTCTAAGAAAACAATGAAAGTTCATCCTTAACTTTGTGCACAATTTGGAAAATGGTGATGTGAAAAGAATTACGAACGTTTTTTTTTTTGTATTATCTGTTTCTCCCGTCTGTCCACAATTACATTATTTTTTTTACTCAATAAATCCTTCATTCGTATACAAAGATGTACTTTGAGTTAAACCAACAACACCAAACGAACCAAGAAATCTTCTCAATATGCTCTAAAGAGCTTTAAATACGAAAATCCCTCAAACGAGTACAGGGATGAGTGAGTGGCGTATTGGCCAAATAAATACCACTCATACGACAAGAGGTTCTAAAGATTTTGTATGCAAATTTCCTAAACTCTAAGGGATTTTTTGGTTTACGTACAGCCAAATGTGGGTGTATGTTGCTTACTGTATATGTGTGTTGTGTGTTCATGTGTATTTGCATAGTTTATTCAAATGAAATAACAACCTTTTGTGGTTTTACGATAATTAAGTTCTTGTTAGTCATAGCTCGAATACGAATTTCGCTTTCGACTCTTTAACTTTTGTACATTGTCTTGCCTCCCTCCAAGGGAATTTGGAGAATTTGTGGGTGTAAATTGTTTTTGGTAACAAAAACAATGACTCTGAAATACAAAAACGAGTGAGCACAGAGTTGATGGGAAAATGTTGAGACTTTAAATCCTTAACTGAAAATGAGGTCAACCAATTGTCTGTCAGTTTGCTGCTCTTCTTTGTCTTATAATTATTTTAATTGAAGCCTAATGGCTTGAACATCCAACGTCAGCTTCCATTTATTCTATTCTGCAATTTCAATTGTTGCCTTAGTGACAGTTAAATATTTCGTTGCCGTATTCAATTAAATTAGCTGGATGTACGTGACAAACATTTCCTCAATTCTCAACCAATCCAATGTTGTTGCACAACGGCAACTGTAGCAGCTGCCATTTCTAATCAGCTGGCGGTTAATGGTGTTGGTGATGATTTAATCTATCGACGCACTCACATGTACACTACATACGCACGTAGAGCCAATCGAATGGCGGCATACAGACAATATGTTTTGCAGCGTCGTATTTGCCTCAGGTGCGTGAACAAAGAGATTAAATGAACGTGTCGGCTTTGATTTGCATACATGATTCATTGCAAACAAATGTTGAATATTCCCTACTTATGGCATTTCCTCCCCATTTACCCTTTTCTAAATGAGATAGCAGATCAAACATCTATTTACGTTTAGCTTTGATTGTTGGCTAACAAAAACCGGGAAAAGAGGCAACTCAAATTTTTTTTTTGCTTCTATTTTATAATGCTGCCTCCTCGACAGTCTGATTGTCTCAGTATCCGTGCGTTTCTAATTAATTGTGTCAGCTATTCCATGTAAATGGAGTTTTGCTTCAACAAAGCTTCACCTCGGCTGAGCAAAAAAAAAAAAGCGTAACGTAATTCAAATGAATAAGCGTCGCACATCTGTAGAGGTTGGTGACCATGTTTTAATATGGTTATCATTATTCACCCATTAGAGCTACTCTACGGATGTGATGAAAAGTTAATGGAGTAGAATCATATTTATAGCTTTTTCGCACTATCGGCTTATAACAAAATAGCTTAAAATATTTTCCTCTTTATGACGTTTGTTAAAGTATTTCGAAAAGCAATTTCTTACACGACTTTATTGGAATTAAATTGTTATACTGCCGAATTACAATTCATTAAAATCAAATAAAAACCCAAACTGGAAACCATTTTCTCGTCTATAAGTTAATACTAAATACATTCTAATTAAGGACTTCTTAAATATAAGAACTAGTAATTTTCAACAGCGGCTATTGTTCACATGATCGCGAGTTCAATCCCCGAAATAGTCATCGTTTTTTATTTGAGCAGCGTTACCTCAATATTTCCGACGACTACTTCGAATAGTCGATTAACCGAAAACACATCTCCAACTGCAACGTTCGGGATCATCATTAAAGTGTTGAATGTGTGTAAGAAGCTCGACCACATTTCATTCATGGAATGCAAGGAAATTGGTTTGGGTTTTTCATAGCTATTTCTCCCAAAGTTTCCCAGAACTGTTACAGGCTGTTATCCTTTTCCACTGCGTTCTACACTTTACAGTGAGACAGGCAAGACTAGTAGCTGATGTAGTTGAACTTTTATAAGAATAGAAAGTACTTTGTTATTTAATTGTTCTTTTTTTAGCTCGTAATTATATTCGCCACCACACAATACCCTTCTCCTTATTTCCAGACAGGTATCATTTATTTTATTGAATTTGTAACCTAAACGGGTAAAATCACTCATCACCCCAAAGTTATAGCTATCGCAATTCAAGTCTCTTTATTCGTGGAAACAAATAATTTGATTTTGTGCATTATTACTAACCTCAGTCTCAATACATGTGGAAACTGCAGTAACAAATGATTTAAAAATTTTGTTGTATCTTTACAGGATTTACCGTAGCGTCTCTTTGATTGTTATTGATGTTCCAGTCCGAACACAGCATACTTGGAATGCCTTTTTTAAATACAAGACAAAATACGTCCCAATCATCGGTTAAATACATGTTGAATTAAATAATGTTTAAAAAGGCGTAATTTTCTTACTTGTGCTGTCCTCCGGAACCAGCGAGTCGATAGTATATTTCTTCATATTTACAATATATTTAGCATATCTATGACCAGATTTCCATTAGTGTCTGTTAAGGAAGGCGTGATTTTCTTACTTGTGCTGTCCTCCGGAACCAGTGAGTTGATAGTATATTTCTTCATATTTACAGCGTATTTAGCATATCTTTAACCAGATTCCCATTAGTGTCTGTTGAGGAAGAGAGCTTTGTAACATATCCTTAACTTTTTAATCTATATCTTCTATATATATAAAAATCAATTGCTGTGCGTTAGTCTCGCTAAAGCTCGAGAACGGTTGGACCGATTTGGCTCATTTTGGTCTTAAATTATTGGTAGAGAATTCCGGAAGGCTTAAAAGGTTTTATTTGAGGTGATAGATGGCGTTGGAGATAAGATTTTTGCAATTAATTTTTTTTACCACATTAACATTTTGCATGCAAAACAACGTTTGCCGGGTCAGCTAGTTTTTAATAAAATTTTCTTGGGTTACACCATTCTTAAACATTTCCATATTCTCGCCTAGTCCACATTCGAATCTATCATTTAAAAAGACGGTCTGATCCTGCCTTCTTCTCTGCGGATGGCTGCAATGTCGATATAAATACAGCACTCTTTTCTTTATACACCTTGTGACATTTTTCATTGCAGTAGGTCTTGTCTGCCTAAAAATTTCAAATAATTCAAAGAAGTTTGTCTCGGAACTATGGAAAACAAATAGTCGTTATTATTTGTATTCTAATGTCATCTATTTTTTTTTTTTTTTTTGCTTCTTTTAATATCAGCCGCATAATTGCCAGCACTTAGATTTGAAACGGAAGTTTTCTTTAAATTTTATATTTATATTGGAACCGCTGGAAAACTGACTACATTAATTTGGATTTTTTCTGCGTCGAGATACCGCCACTTTGTGGTAGACCCCATGGCAATATGCACGATAGTCTCGTTAACTAACTATAATCAAAATAACAAATTATCGTATTTGAAATTAAGAAACTAAGTATATTTAGGTTATGAGTATTTAAGGAATATTATTATTTTGTAATGTCTTGATTATCATATGATTGTTATCACCTTCTAAAATTCCCCTACAATTCAGAACATTTAGTAATAACTGCGTTTTGATGCTTTATTTATGAAATATTTTACATAAATTTAGTTTTATTTTAAGGACGATTGGAAACTTTAACCTTTTTCTTTGTGTTTGTATTTTGGGTTTATTATATTTATCGACTGTTTCTTTGTACATATAACGACATTCTTTAGTATTTTTTTTTTAATATCATGTGATGGGTATGGTTTCCCCAATCTCTTCCCTTATTTCATGACGCTCCGTTACCGAGATATCGTTAATATTTTGTTATCTTCTCCATTTAAAAAAATTAATACCGTTTTAAGGAAAGAATTTGTTTTTTTTCTGATTTTTTATGGGTTCCCATTCCCACAGTCCCCTAAAAACCTAAGGATAATTTGAACATTTTCGTTACCAAACACATCGTTTTTTAGATATAGACAAATCTGTATTTCTGTATTCTTATTCTTATTCTTATTCTTATTCTTATTCTTATTCTTATTC
>JAHXMU010024960.1:0-12074 GCA_019455685.1 Philornis downsi
GCAGTTTACATTCAGCAAATAAAAATAATAATATTATTAACTAAGTTCCCGCTGTTTGCAAATAGATGGAGCCAGCTGTAAGTGCTGGTCAATTTCGCCATAGACGTCATAAGCCAAGCTTAGGCATATAGTAAACATACCGCCTCAACACAATAGTGATTTTCTGTTAACGTCATATTCTTTTGGTTATGTGAATACGTATGATTTTATGCCAAACAATCCTCATATGCGGGAAGTATTGAGTTTCTTCTTCAATCAAAGAAAACGGTGGCTGGAGCTCATCGAGAGTTTTAAAACGTTTGCAGAGATGCTGCTATAAGTGAAACAACTTGTCGAGATTGTTTCCTCCGCTTTAAATACGGTGATTTTGACGTTAACCGTTCGCGTGAAGAAAGACCAAAAACCTTCGAAGATACTGATTGGCATTGCTTGATGGGGATCCGTGTCAAATGCAGATGGAGCATGCTTCAGTATTATGAGTTACCCCCAAGCCATTTCCAATCGATTGCATTCATTGGCAATGATTCAAAAGCAAGGAACTTGGATTCCTTATGAGTTGAAGCCAAAGGACGTTGAGCGTCGTTTTTTTTCGCCTGTGAACAACTGCTTCAGCGACAAAAAAGGATGGTTTTCTTCGTCGCATTGTAACGGGTGATGGCAAATGGATTCATTATAGCAATCCAAAGAAAAGAAAGTCATGGCGGCTGCCCGGTCATGCTTCTGCGTCCTCGCTTCCGCCGAATATTCGCGCTGCGAAGGTTATTTTAGACTTATTAAAGTGCTCCTCTCCATGGAAATCTTTAATAAGGGGCGAAAGATTTATTCGACGACTGAAGAGAGCCCAGGCGGTGTTATTTATTGCGAGCTGTTGAAATCAAGCAAAACCATCACTGGGGATCGGTATTAACTTTAATTAATACGATTGAGCCGAGCTTTGCGCGAGAAATATCCACAATACGCGGAGAGGCACGAAACAGTGATTTTAACGCTTAGCTTCACGTGGCTAAGCCCGTTAAAACCTACCTGGAAACACTGAAATGGGAAGTCTTACCCCATCCCCCATATTCTCCAAATATTGTACCGTTCGATTATCCCTTGTTCCGTTCCATGGCACACGGTCTGGCTGACCAGCAGTTCCACTCATATGATGACATTAAAGAATGACTAGATTCGTGAATAACCTCAAAATATGAACAGTTTTATCGTGACGGAATTCGAGCTTTGCCAGAAAGATGGGAAGAAGTAGAAGTTAGATGGGCAATACACTTTCAATGAATCATTTGTAAACAGGGAGAACTTATTTGCGCACCTTATAACATGGAATATATTATTGTATAGGACATGTCTCAAATCTAACAAAATTTGTTACACAACACTCTTAAACGATTCTTAAAAATATGTGCTTTTTAAGTTACATCCGTTTCTTTTAACTAAAACGCTGCACACCTCCAGTCGTTTCAAATTAAAGATGAGTACAAATATCTTTGTCCTTTGTGTACGATAATTCCGCGGCTGGTAGGCACATCCATAATAAATGGCATCTAAAAGTATGACATTGCAATTATACTACCAGCTTTTAAGAGATTTCTTTTGACATTTCTGAGAGTATTATTTTTAGTCCTCTGGACAAGTCTGTCTGTCTCCTCCTCATTCCTCCTCAACTATATCCACTTCTGGGCTAAACCAATGATGCGTATAAGCATAGCGCTATTAACACGCAACTGCATAAACAAATGCTTTCATGTTACACGTCTTGTGGCATAGTAAAGCATTTTCGACGACCCTCCAACGCTTTCCGTTGCCGTTGATTTTCTGAATCGGTGGCAAAGAGACAAATATTACATTTCAAGGTTATTACAGCTGCCTTCCTTTGGCTTTCGTCAACATCACTGTTGATATTTTTATATCTGCAAGCGTTCTCTGCTGGTCTTATTATTACACTTTGACTGCCGTCTTTCAAATATAATTTATTAATGTTTTCACATAAGGCGAAGGGTTTACCCCATCCACAAACATACAAACACACACACACACACACACACACATGTATACGGGCGCCTTTTACTAGTGTGGCAAGTTGCCTTTGTAGTTGTTGTCACTGCTCTAGTTGCTGTTTGTGCAGCCTCTATTGCGTGTGCTGTTTTGTCTCTGATTAAAAATGTCAAAATAAATTTGTGTCCTTTTTCTTTTACCACTTCCACCGAATATCCTTTCCACTTTCCCCAGTTATCCTCCAGTTCTCCCCTAAATCTCATACTCGTAACATTCGCTTATGAGAAATAGTTTACGATATTAATTTATTTCATTCCAGCAAAAAAAAAAAAAATAAAATAAAAAAAAAACATAATTAAAATTTACTGTAACCGCCAGTCAAACTGTTTGCCAAAAATTGTTATCCGATGTTATTACATTTCTGTCACTCGGATACTTAGTATGAGTGCGAGATTTGGAATGATAGTTTTAGGTACACATTTCGATATCGGCCTGTCTGTTTTTAGATAAGACGAAATTACAGAAATCATTTAGGTTTCAAGAACTAGACGAAAAACAATCGAGTAAATCACAGTTATAATTTATCAAGAATGTCTTAGCAACTGGTCAACTTAATCTAATGCTTAGATATTTCAATGCAATAACATCAGTAATATAGAGTGATTTGTTAATCGTAGTTTTTTATAAAAATCGAATAAAACACTCAAATTTGCATCACATATTAAAATTTGTTTATTGGAATCGATAAATTGGTCTATGCCATTTCATTTTTAAAGATAATTTAATGCAAATGTTAACCGCGGCTCCTTGTCAAAATATCTACTCCGAAGATACAATTTTTCATCAGTTTTTCGAGCATTTCGGTCTGTATTCCACGAATAACGCGTGTTATGTTATCCTGTAAGGCTTTAATAGCGCTCGGCTTGTCCACATAGACTAACGACATGACATAACCCCACAAGAAATAATCAAGAGGCGTTAAATCGCAAGATTTTAGGGGCCAACTCACCGGGCCAAATCGAGAGATAAGCTGCTCACCAAATTGATCCCTCAACATATTCATTGTTTCACGAGCAGTGTGGCATGTTGCACCATCCTGATGAAACCACATGTCAACCAAATTCAACTCAGCCAATTGGCGCAAAAAAAAGATTCCCTTTGGTTGAGTAACACATTCTCAGTCGCTGAGAACGGCGAGTCGATGGTTTTATGTCTATCAAAGTAAATTTGGTGCGAAATTTGGAGATAACTGCACGAATTGTTGATTCAGCGGGTCGATTATTACGACCATAAAATGGTTGTATCAAACGATGCACATTTGTCACAGATCACGAAATTTGATAATAAATTTCAACGATTTGCAATCATTGCTCGCTTATTAGTTAGTTCCATGATGAAATGGCAGAGTACACTGTACACTTTTCACTTTGACAGAAGACGTTTGGGCGCCATTACCAACCAGTGCTGCCAGCCTGAAAAACTTAAATCTTAAGAATTCATTCTATACAAACAAAAAAAAAACACATGTTGGCAACCAAAAATAACCAAATACATATGAAGTAATTTTAATATTAGATTTGCAACTAAGTTCTCACTGTTTTTTTTTTATAAAAATGCAACCTTGTGTTTTATAAAAACACGTTTTCATACATGTCTACAAATGATTCATTGAAAGAAAGTCCTGCCTACCGTTAGCTACTACTTCTTCCCATCTTTCTGACAAATCCCGAATTCCATCACGGTAAAACTGTTCATCTTTTGAGGCCATCCACGAATCTAACCATTCCTTTATGTCGTCATATGAATGGAACTGCTGGTCAGCCAGACCGTGTGCCATCAGACGAAACAATTGAAAACACAATTTGAAAACAAAATGGACTGCAGAAACGAAGCAAGTTTTTCAACTAATCTGGGTGTGCACGTCTTGTGCATTTTCTATCGCATGCTGGCAATACAGCAAAACAGTTAATACTGACGCTACCGTTTCACAATTATTAATTTGACAGAGGCCCGCTCAAATTCATTCTAAATCCTCATAATAGTAGCGTTTAAGCATGTCAGGGAGATCGTGCGTACTGATTCAATCTAATTTCGCTTTATGTGCGGTGAATACAGGGTGTCCGTCGGGAAGGTATACTGCTTTGTTTGTTTATAATTTTTGATTGAATGAAAGAGAATGGATTTTATATTGATAAATGTTTTATTTATTGTCTGCAATTACGTATGTAATACAATATCAGATAAATATCCGCCTCTGTTAGCCTCACAAATGCGAGCCTTTTTGTGCACATTTTTCATTACATTCTCACACATTTCAAGCGGTATTTCATTAATTTCATCACGAATATTTTGTTTGAGTTGCTCAAGCATTTCTGGTTTGTTTGCATAAACTTTGCTTTTCAGATATCCCCACAAAAAGAAGTCCGGAGCAGTCAAATGGGGCGACCATGGAGGCCAATCAACATCACCATTTCTTGAAATAACTTGTTGTGCAAAGAGATCTCGCAGTAATTCTATTGTAATCCTGGCTGTATGCGTTGATACCATCTGTTAATCAAGCCCAAAGCATGCAGTTGTGGCATTAAAAGGTTTTCAATCATATCACGATATCCTTGCCCATTAACAATTATCGTTAAGCCGTTTTCAGTTTCAAAGAAGTAATGTTCAATGATTCCTCCTGAACAAATTGCACACCAGACTGTCACTTTTAATGGATGCAAAGGTGACTGATGGATAATTTGAGGGTTTTCCATTGCCCAGAACTGACTATTCTGTTTATTGATTAAATAAACAAATGAAAACAAATGAAAATGTGCCTTGTCATTCATTACGATTTTTTCAGGAAAATCGGGGTTGTCATGGGCGAGCTATAACATCCTATTGGCATATGCATGTCGGCGTAAATGGTCCTGTGGAGGAAGCTCTTGAGTCAACTGAATCTTAAATGGAAACAAATGCAAATCCTTGTGCAAAATTATGGCCAAAGTTGTTCTTTGAAGAACAAGCTCCTGAGCACGGCGTCGAATTGAGGTTGATGGATTGTTTTAAACACTTTCTTCAGTAGCAGTAATGTTTTAAGCTGATCTTGCAGTACGTTGTGGTGCATATTTGGTCCTATCAGCTACAGACCCTCTTTCTTGGAAATCATTCACTACACGATAAATAGGGCGTCTTGTTGGCACGTTGTTTCTCCCAAAAATTTCACGTAACTTTCTCATCGTCACAGTAATCGATGATTGATTTTGATAAAATGTTTTAACGATTAAAACACATTGGTTTGTCGAATATTTTTCCGTAATAAATTTGCCACGTCTCTACTTCACGACTGCCAAATATGAACTGTCAAGACTGATGTTTACCAAAATGGCGGCAAAGCAAAGTAGTAGACCTTTCCGACGGACACCCTGTATTTGGTTGGAAAAAAGGATATGCAATATCAGAAACATTGAAATAAAACATTAAAATGTCAGAAACTTGAACAACTATTTTGGAATAGTTGCAGAACTGTTTTATTCAAGTGGCCAAATGGCAAGAAGAACTATTTCGATTTTTCAATTCCAATACCTTGGAGAGAGTATGCCTGTGGAACGGAACATGTGATAATCGAAAGGCACAATATCTGTAAAATACGGCGGATAAGGATAAGACTTCCCATTTCGGAGTTTCCAGCTAGGTTTGAACGGGCTTGGCCACCTAAGGCCAAGCGTTGCCATGCTGAAGAATCACTTTTTCCTGCCTCTCCGCGTATTGTGGGTGTTTCCAGCACAAATCTCGGCTCAATGGCATTAATTGAAGTCGATACTGATCCCCAGTGATGGGGATCGAAATAAATAACACCGACCTGGTCCCACTCTGGGTTCTCTTCTGTTGTCGAATGAATCTTTCGCCTTTTTCTCGGCGGAGGCGAGAACGAGAAGCATGACCGGGCAGCCCCCATGACTTTCTTTTCTTTGGATTACTGTAATGAATCCATTTTTCATTACTTTCTTTCCTTTTGGATTACTCTAATGAATCCATTTTTCTTGACTTTCTTTTCTTTGGATTGCTGTAATGAATCCATTTTTCATGACTTTCTTTTCTTTGGATTACTGTAATGAATCCAGTTTTCATCAGCCGTTACAATACGATAAAGAAACCCCTATATTGTTTGTTGCTGAACCAGTTGTTCACAGGCGAAGTTACGACGCTCAATGTCCCTTATCTTCACCTCATAAGAAACGCAAGTTCCTTGCTTTTGAATCATTCCTAACGGATTCAATCGCTTGGAAATCAGTTGGCGGGTAACCCCTAATACTGAAGTAAGTTCTAACTGAGTTTGACACGGATCCTCATCAAGCAATGCCATCAGTTCAATGTCTTTGAAGGTTTTTGGTCTTCCTTCACGCGATCAGTCCTCAACATCAAAATCACCGTCTTTCAAGCGACGGAACCAATCTCGACACATTATTTCACTTAAGTCAGCATCTCTGTAAACGTTCTTGATGAGCTTCAGCTGCCGTTTTCTTCGATTGAAAGAAGAAAATCAATACTTCCCGCATATGACAACTATTTAGCACAAAATCATACATATTCACACAACCAAAAGAATATGACGTCAAAAAAAGTCACTATTGTGTCGAGGCGGTATGTTTATCTAAACTTGGGTCACTTGACGTTTAAGTTAAAATCGACGAGCACTTACAGCTGGCGCCGTCTATTGGCAAAAAAGCGGAAACTCATTGCGCACCTAATATTTTCAGCGTAATTCTAATTTATTTGTTTCAAGGTCTGATCTGCAAAAGTTTCAAACATTTTAATTAAAATACATTCACTATTCGCATAAATTTTGATCCAACGAACATTAGATTCTAATAACTTCCACCTTTGTGACAGAAACAAATGATTTCCTTACAAAAATCTCTTCCATTATTTTTGATATTGGCCACAATTGGGAATAATATTATAAATGTATGTAACAAATGGTTAGTAAATCAAGCAATCTAAATTCTAATATCTTTGCAAAATGTCTTTTGTGATTTATGGCAAGGGCCATTATTATTTCCCCCAAGCGCACTGTCGAAGAGTTATTGCGGCAACTGCATACGAGTACGAGTGGATGCGTAAGAGTATAACTCATACGAGCCCTAGTATGGACATCATAACGAGCGTAGTCCTTAGCTCAAGAGCTGCTGTATCAGATGAACAAATCTAAATAAGCATCTTTTTTTTTCATTCATTTACATGCAACGTCTTCAAGCATTACAAGCAGCTAATTTGAAGCGCTCGCTTTGCAGCCTCAAAAACAGAATAAATTCGTTGAACGAATGTTCTTTTTGAAAAAAAAAAAAAAAACTGGCAGAAGGTTGAGAAAATGGCCTCCAAATAACGAAAGCCCATAATTAACCAAATTATTATTTTAATTAACAGCACTTTACACTAGAGCCCTTAAAAAACACATCACAACAGAGAATGCATAAAAGCATTTAGCAAACGTTTATACACGTTTACGAGCGATGGTTGGAGGTGAAGTCAGGGAAAGTTACAAACTAAGTATTAACTATGCGGACATGAACTTTCCGGCTGTGAGAAGAGTTGAACTGCTCAGTGATTAAATAAGGACGATATGTAAATAGCAAGATATATAAAGATACAGTGATATGTAAATATGAAAATTTTTTCAAAAAACACCAAATAAATACTCCTTAACGGAAAGAGTTTCTTACATTCTATCATTTCATGAATTCGGTCAGTTGAATAAAATGAACTGAACTGTTCAATGATTATATAAGGATGATATGTAAATATCACTATATAAAGATATAATGATATGTAAATATCAATAACGTTTCAAAAAAAAACACGAAATAAATGCTCGTTAGCAAAAAGACTTTCTCAATTTCTATCAGTTCATAAAATCAGCCAGCTGAATAGAATGTGGTTCCTCAACTACGCAAAAATCTGTATATTTTTCGAATAGGTTACAAATTCGCAAAATTATGCCGAAATCTGTACAAAAGGAATTGTTCGAAACAATATCTAAAATATTGCCAAACAGCACAATACAAGGTGGCACACGAATCGTGCTACAAGCATAAAACTGGGACCAATGGCGACCGTTATTTAAAGATGTAAAAAGAGTTTGTTTACTCAGAACTGCCTCGAAAACATATTCGTTCCAACAGCATTTGCTGATGGAGTAACTTCACTCTTAGCCAGATCGATTATTTTATTTATTTTGTAATGGCGAACAAACAAAACTAATTTATGGCGTGTGTTCTATTCAGCTATCCACAATCCACTCACTGGACGCTGTTCTCTTTTATTAACTCAACTCTTCTAAATGCAAAGTTGGCTGCAGTTCGGAAGAGTTTATATAGTTGCTTTAAACAAAAATGTTCAGAATTAATACACTTTATAGATGGAGTTATATTACTGGTAAATCGTTACGACTACTCATTACATAATTCCAAGATTAGGAAGAAAATATAATTATAAATTAAGTAAACATAATAAAAGGTACAATAAAAATAACATGCAATAACAAAAACACAGCATAACATAATTCATTACAATTTATTTATTTTTGGCTTTTAATATAAATATTTCCGGCCAATTATAAGTAAATTACGATATGCAACAATTCATCTATTAGATTTAATCTGCTCAATATTATAAGTTAAAAAAAGAACAAGTAATACAAATTAAATATAAAATTTATAAAAATATTATTAAATAAATTAAATAAATTAAATAAATAAATTAAATTTAATTGTGACAGTGGTTTGGGTGATGGTGCCTTGGGTGACAATGAAAGTGTGGCTGCACAAATTTCCAACTTGAACAAGAAATTGGATGGCTTTATAAACAAGCATAACGCAGAGCAGTGCAGTTTGGATAAAAAGTTGGATGACTTTATCAGGAAAAACGATGAAGATAAATTGGCTTAAAAAAATGCCTTCCTTGATGCTGTTGCTGAGATCAAAACCGAAATGAGCTCTTGCATTAACAACATGAAAAGAGATATTATTGATTGCAACAAGCTGATAAATTGTATTGACTCTTCTACAACATCCAAAATTGCATCGTTGGAGACTGAAAATAATATACTTCATCGAAGATTGAATCGTGGTGACATTTGTATCAGTGGGTTGCCCGAGGGTCTGACAGATTTGCTTGCACCAATTGTTGCTCTTGGGGGCGTATATAATATTCCTGTTGCTCTGAGTGATATTAGCCATGTTTGTTATATGAATGGCAGAAAGGTGCTTTTGGTCAAATTTGGCAATGTGATGACCCGGGATAGAATAATGAAGGAGTATTTTAAAACGAGGTCTCCTAGGATCTGTGATCTAATTTGTGATGGTCGTTTGGGTGGTGATTTGCAGAATCGCGTTTATTTGAATGATCACTACTCTCCGGCTGCCAGCAATCTTAATGGTGTCTGCAGGAAACTCTTACGCAATAAAATTATAGTCTGGTATAAGATGATGAACTCTGATAAATTGAGAGCCAAGCTCAGTCTACCGGATGGCAAGGACGTTTTCTATGATGCAGTTGAATGTGCTGCGTTGCTTAATAGAAATTCTGCTGTGCAGAGCTGATTTTTTCTACTGTTTTTTTTTTTTTTTTTAAATTAACTCGGTTTTTTCCATCTCTTGTTTTCTTTTTTTACTTTAATTTTTTTTTTTGTTGAATTTTTTAATTTAAACCTATTTTTTGGTAATTCTTCTGGTGTAATAATAATAATAATTTGATCTCATTTACTGCTAATGAATAGCTGTTTGATTGTAAGTCATGAGTATGATAGATATTTTTGATTTTGGAAATATTATCAAATTTGTATTTGTTAGTTGGTTCCCCACCATAAATTGTATGCTCAACTTTGATGTCTTTTAATGGAAATATTGGTCCTGTTATAAGTAACAATTCTATGTTAAAAACAGCGCTGCACCCGTATCAACACCAATTTAATGTTGGTCACTTGAATAGCCAGAGTATTAGACCTTCGTTCAATAATTTTAAGATTGATGAGCTGAAATATATTTTGTGCAACTCACTACTTGACGTGGTCGGAATCTCTGAGACCTGGCTGAAGTCAGAAGTATCCAGTCTGGCTGTTGAGATTCCTAGCTATAAGTTTTGCAGAAATGATCGAAGGTATGCTAGGGGCGGAGGTGTCGGAATATATGTTCCGTGCAAGTTTAGACACAAAGTTGTGTTTAACACATCTGTAGTAGGCAAATGTGAATCGCTTTTTATTGAGCTCGAATCTGGTAATTCCAAAGTTCTTTTTGGCGTAGTGTATTTACCTCCTCCTGGTGATGTATCGACTTTTGAGGAACTTCACCATGATTTATTTGCTAACTATTCCAATATTGTTGTCGTCGGCGATTTCAACTGTAATTTGTTTAATGTTTCCAGAGCTAGCTTACTCCGTAGTCTAGAATGAATCTATCTATAATACATAATTCAGTACCAACCCATTTTGATGCGGCACACGGGTCAACTTCTTTAATAGATTTTATGTTGGTAAGTGATAGTTCTATGCGTTCTTTTTCTAGTCAGGTTCAGTGTCCATCTATATCCCATCACGCCTTAATATTTGCGTTTCTTAGAATTACCATTCAACATATTGAAGAAATTTTTGAATACCGTGATTTCAATAATATTAATTGGGAAGGCTTCCATACTTTTTTGTCAGAATTTGACGAAACTTTAATTATTAACAATTCTAATGCTGATGACCAATGTAACATTATTTCTTGTCTAATAGAGAATTTGTTTTCATATGTTCCGATTATACGGAGGAAATTACGTTCTTGTGACCATAACTGGATGAATTCACCTGGGATTATTCTGGCTAAATCATTGAGAAATTTGGCTTATAAGGATTACCTTCATAATCGCACAGAAGAAAGGCGAAGAATTTATTGCAAGTACCGTAATAGAGCTAAATCAATCATGCGAAAATGTAAAAGAAAATATTTTGCTCGATTGTTTGGAGGTTTGGATTCTTCTGGATTATGGCGTGTTATAAAGAATATAGGTTGTTCTCGTGAAACCCTAATATCATATGAGGACGATGTAAACAATATAAATGATTGCTTTGTTCGTGCTGTTGGTTCTGGAAACCTGTATAATACTGATTTTAGTGTAGATAATTTGAGTGATGATGAAAACTCATTTTCATTTAGTAGTGTCAGTGATGCTGACGTACTGGAGGCTTTAGGTAGAGTAAAATCGAAATCTGTTGGCATTGATGGTATTCCCATTCAGTTTTTAAAAATTATTTATCCATATATCTCGGATCTGGTGGTACATGTACTTAATTCAATATTAATGAGCTCCGTATTTCCATCAGCCTGGAAAACTGCGCGCGTTGTGCCTATCCCAAAGTCTGAAATTATCAATAGTCCAGAGGATTTACGACCAATTTCAATTCTACCAGTGTTGTCCAAAGTTGCTGAGCAAATTATGAAAAGCCAAATGCTTTGTCATGTTCGCAATCATATTTTCCAGTCTCAATATGCTTTTCGGAAAGGATATAGCACCACGTCCTTATTATTACATCTTACTGACACTGTGAGACAAAATATTAATCGTGGATATCAAAATGTTTTAATTTCTTTGGATCTTACCAAAGCATTTGTTTTGCAACTATGATTGAAAAATTGAAATTTAATTTTAATTTTTCCAGATCCGCTTGTAGACTTGTAATGTCGTATTTATCTAACAGATCTCAATTTGTGGAGTTGTTTGGTGCACGTTCCAACTGCCTTGAACTCACATCTGGCGTCCCACAAGGATCGGTCCTTGGTCCACTACTTTTTGTACTTTATATTAACGATATTTCTGCAAGCATTAATTGTAGCACGTGCAATTTATTTATGTTTGCGGATGATATTATGCTCTTATTTTGTTCAGATCGTCCATCATACTCTTTGCAAAGTGAAATAAATGATTGTCTTAATAGTATTCTGATATGGACTATCAGAAATTCGTTACAAATTAATCCGTCTAAGACCAAGGCTATTCTTTTTGGTTCTGCCAATTACATAGAATCGGATCTGGATATATTTTTGGGAACGACAAGGATTGACTTT
>JAHXMU010024963.1:0-23776 GCA_019455685.1 Philornis downsi
ATGCAGCCTGGAAATTTTTCAAGAGCACCGTAAGCAGTTTTCTTGGAAACACTAAGAGTGAAAACTACCGACAAATTGTTGCTGAATTATTGACAAATTATTACGAATTAGGTGAACGAATGTCCCTCAAAATGCATATTCTTCACTCGCATTTACATTTTTTACCACAAAACCTAGGTGAGGTGAGCGACGAACATGGGGAGTGGGAATGGAAATTGAAAGAAATTGTCAAGGATTTTCGGACAAAAGCTTGCTGGGAGTCTATTGCTAAACTCTCATACGTGAAACCGAACCAACAAAATGCAAACTATGTTCAAATAACGCCATTCACATTTGGAAATTCATTGATTTTTAAATTATCTAATATTTTTTTTAATGTAAATAACGAATAAAAACATGTTTTTGTATCTCGAAAACCAGAAGTGATAGAGAAAAACCAATTACACATTCAAATTCAGTCCACCAAATTACCCAGGGAAAAATGTTTGATTGCTCCAGTCCAAACCTTGTTGGCTAGTGTAATTGCCGGAGTAAAAGCAGCAGCAGCAGCAACTAAAATTACAGGTTGTACTTGTTGTAGCAACAATTTGCGAAGCGGCGAATTATATTGGCTATTGGCAATATGACGCCATGGCCGATGCTCTCGCTGTTTCTCTGGTCAAGTAATAAACTGGAGTGGCTATAACAAAAATAAACTTTTCCCCGATGCGAAATTGTTGTGTATTTGTGTTTCTTGATAGCATACAAAGGGTTCAATGTAGGGTAAAAGAATTTCATCAATTTTAAGGTCTAACATCAGTTACAGCCAATTAAGATGTGTAAACTTATGGCTTATAGAAGGACTGTCTAGTTTAGTGAACATATACGAGCCCCATTTACAGATGTAGTAAATACCAGAGAAATTTGTTTTTGCCATACTTCGTGATTCAGACAGCTATATGAAATAAATTCCAATAAGCTAAGACCGAATGAAATAAACAAACAAAATGAGACAAATCAAAAACATTTCAAATTAAATTTATCAAAATATATCAAAGCTGAGAAAGAAATACATCCCAAAATTTTGGACTTATTTTATGAAGAAATAATTCCCACACAAAAAAGTGAAATAATTAAATGAAATTACTTCCAAATTTATAATTTTGAAATTAATTGCAACACTAACTACACGCTTTTTACATTTTCTTTAGAAAGTTAACCGTTTTTTAACAAATTTAGGCACTGTTGATAATTCGAATATCATCTCACAAACTACAATAGACTTATATATAAGACGGATCCGCTTTTATTCATTCATTTATTTTGGCTTCTAATTTAAAGCCTTCCGGCCTTATAAGAGTAATTACAATAAACAACAATTCATCTATCAAATTTAATCTGCTCAATAATAGAAATATAAAAAAACACGTAATAAAAATTAAATATAAAATTTATGAAAATATAATACGTTTTTAAAGAAGGTATGATTATTTAAAACAAAAAAATATATATACATCCAATCTTGACATGCTCTACCTGCTTTTCACACGGATCTCCATCAAGCAATGCCGTATCTTCAATTCAGTATCTTCCCTCACGCAAACATTCGTCTTCCCTCACGCAAACATCAAAATCACCGTCTTTAAAGCGACGGAACTAATCTTGACACGTTGTTTCACTTAAAGCAGCATCTCCGTAAACGCTTTGCAGCTCTCGATGAGCTTTAGCCACCGTTTTCTCCGATTGAAAGAAGAAAATCAATACTTCCAGCATATGACGATTATTTGGCACAAAATCATAGATATTCACACAACCAGAAGAATATGACGTCAAAAGAAAATCACTAAAGTGTCGAGGCGTTATATTTGCCATATGCCTAAGCTTGGCTCATGACGTTCAGGTCATGGCAAAATCGACTAGCAATTGCAGCTGGCGCCATCTATAGACAACTAGAATGAACTCTGTTGCTCACCTAATATTTCTCTAGATTATGTGGTTTCGTTACCATTATACGACTATGCGTTAAGCATAATGTTAACCATATTTTGGTGACTAGCGGTAGCATTTATACTACCTCTTTCTTATGAACGAATATCGAAAAAGTTCCTACTACCACTGCGCTGTAGAAAAGATACATCTGATGTTTTGAATTGAACAATTTCAGATGAAAAAAAAAAAAACGTTTCATGAACGAAATCAAAATCAAAAATGTTTCTAATCTCATTTCGAGTGTAGAAATCAATATCAAAATTGTTTGTAATTTTGTTTCGAATACACAGGGTTATCCATTTAATGGCTTCAAAAGCGCAAGGCTGTCAGCTATTAAATACCTGTCATCTGAGGTGTTATTTATTTAGTGAAAGGTTTGCCATTTTCGAATATGGATGGTTTGACAACCGAAGAACGCATACAAATAGTTAAAACTTAATACAATAGTGGTGATTCGAAAATGGACACATTTCATGCATTACGGGGTGATTATGGTCGTCATAATCGAGGCCATGTCCAAGGAATTGGCAAGATTATAAAGAAATTTGAAGAGGTTGGAAGCGCTACAGATGTGGTCAGGCATGTGCATCATCACCAATGTACGCACTGCCGAAAATACCGCTTTTTCGAAATTGACGCTGGACGAACTGTTCAGAGCGCTATGGCCGACTTTTTTTGGCCTGTAATTAAAGATTGTAAACTGGACAACATGTGGTTTCAACAAGACGATGCTGCGAGATACACAACACAACCGATTTGGGCCTTATTGCATGAAAAGTTTTCAGAAAGCGTAATTTCACGTTTTAGCGACGTCAATTGGCCATAAAGATTATGCGATTTGACGCTGTTAGAATTTTTTTGCGGGGCTACATCAAAGGCCATGTTTACCTGGATGATCCCCCAAACATTGAACCATTTGAAAATCAACATTCGTCAAGTTATAGCCGAGATACCACTCGAAATGTGCAAAAAAGTTTGCCGAAAACTGCCTCAAAAGAATCCACTGCTGCAACCAATCCAGAGCCGGTCATTTAAACGATCTGGTATTTCGTACATAATGACAAGATCCAACCATTAAGATATAATGAAATAAAAGTTTCATCGAAATCATAGCTTTATGTTTGTTTTATTTAACTTTAATTTTGGAACCATAAAATAGATAACCCTGTTTGAAGCAGAAACAAAATACGATGTAATATTAATTCGATTGTGGTTTTGTATATTTTTAATTTAGATTGCAGAAACTCAAACAAATCAACAACATTTTGAGATTTAATATCATTTTGGTGACGATCCCTGCTAAAACTAAACACTCCGATTCGCCTCACTCTTTGCCAATAAGTACACATGATATGTATGATTGCATTTACTTTATAGCATGCTTTTTAGAAATTCTATAAAGTGGTTTTAGTGCTGGTCTGCTGCAAATCGTCCCAGTTACAGTTTTGTTCTAGACTACAATCGCTGGACACCCTCTACTTGAAAAGAACTACATAAACTTTCTGCATCACAAATGTTGATAGTACACACACGATTACATATAATGGAAGTATGTGTGAATACCACACTTGAAACTTCCATGCTCTCATAGAAATGTACATATTTACGCAAGTGTATGACTAACTACGATATTCATCGAAGTTATTTAATAGGAGGACTTCTCTAATATTTGTTGTCGCAGTGAAACAAAAAAAAAAGCAGAAAACTTTGTGTTTATATCCAGAGGAAAGCATGTGGGATTGTCACTTGTTTACGGATGAGAACTTTTGGTAACAATGAATGAAAACTTGCTCTAATAGCCATGGCAATAACAAACACATCATAGAATATGCATGACTTTGCGAGAGATGGGAGGAAGGTTGTTTAACAACTAGCCTGGACAAGAGTAAGAAAACAACGGAAAAGTAATATCTTTGTACGCAAGTTTACTTTGATATAAATACGTTTTTACATTTCCATATAAGCATAATTAGTGTGGCACTCGGCAGTCAGGACAAACTGATTTCTGCAATATAGATTGTGGCAACACACTATAGTCAGAAGGACAATAATGATCAAATATTTTATTGATGGAAAAGGTTTCTCATTCTCATTTTAGTTGAATGAACTCTACAGTAATTTTCAAGTTGAGCCGTGTTATAGTGGCAGCGTTATTGCCAACATAACTTAATAACACTGTGGAACATTTTTGGGGTTTTTGTCTGGGGGGTGAGAAATTCCAAGTCAGGGTGATGGTACTAGGTCAGTATAGTAAAATGCTCAAAGGGTTTCGCGTTCGCTGAAACAAATTGAGAAAAATTAAGAATTACATTTCCTTTAATCCATTCATATACTGTTTCTCTACCAAATCAACATTTTTGCAATTACAAAAAAATTTATGAAGAAAATTTTGTCAAAATTTTTTTTTTAATCATATAAATCCCAAACGGAAAAAAGTGTCAAATCTTATAACTTTTACGTAAGGCCACATAACCTATAAACAAAATGCGACATAGATCATAGAAATCGATTAATTAATCAATGCACTTTGTGCAGTGTTTCTTTCTATTTAAGTCATTCACTTAGCTGTCAGGAATATAATTTTCTAAAAACCGGTACAGTAAATCACTCAACATTAACTTAACATTGCGCTTTTGCGAAAGTTTAAGTGAGGGGAGGTGTCAAGACGAGCATAATGAATTGCTGGGTTAATAAATTCATTAATTATTCATTAGAATTCCCAAATGAAAGAATGAAAATTGTAACATTTTGAAGTCTTTCGTTTGGGAATTCTGCAGAGACCACCAATTTACCATTGCCGTAGCAATGCAATCGATCTACATTCACAAAACTTAAAGGCTCAACATATCGTCATTGAATAAAAGATACAAACACGCTCCCAAAACTAGCCAACCTAACAAAAAAGACACAAAAAAGTTGGGAAAATTTTTCTTTCTTTTTCAACAAAATAATATTTTATTTCGATACACTTTTTTACCAGCTTGTATGTGTGGTACCCTAAGGGCGGTTGCAATGCAGTCGATTTCCATTCCCAGTACCTAATGCGTCAATATAGAGTCATTGACTAAAAGACACAAAGATCTAACTAACAAAGAAGAAATAAAAAAAAATTGGGAACAGTCTTCTTTATTTTTCAACAGAATATCATTTCTGCTCGTTGCACATTTTCCAGCGATATTCCATAGCTTCTATGCCCTGTTAATAGTAAAAACTATCAAACTCTAATAGTAAAAACTATCAACTGCAGACTCTACCTCTTCATTGCTGGGAAATCTTTTACCACCGGGCGATTTTTTCAAGTTTGGTAATAGAAAATAGTCCGAGGGAGTTAAATTTGGCGAATAGAGTGCAATTCGAACTTTAATTCATTTATTTTGGTCATCGTAATAGTAGATGTGTGAACTGGAGCATTGTCTTGATGAAATAACACTTTCTTTTTCGCCTTGCCATGCGGCCTTTTTCCCATAATTTCATCACCTAAACGCTTCAATAAATCAGCATAATATTCGCCGTTGATGGCTTTTCCTTTCTGAAGATAATCAATAAAAATAATCCCATGCGCTTTCCAAAAAAACAGAAGTCATGATGTTGCCTGCATATAGAATCCTTCTTCTCTTTCTTTCGACACGATTCTTCCATTCCAGTCCACTGCATTGACTGTTCCTTTGTCTCGGGTGTGAAGTGGTACACCCATGTTTCATCCATGGTTATAAATCGATGCAAAAATTAGGCCTTATTGCGGTAAACATTGCCAAACACTGTACTGAAATATTTTTACGATGCTGTTTTTGTTCTGTTGAAAGTAAGCGCGGCACCCATCTTGCGCATGGCTTTTTCGTTTTCAAACCTTCGATCAATATACGATGTATAGCATTTTTTGAAATGCCCATCATTTCAGCTACCTCACGCACAATCAGCCGGCGATCAACCAATACCGTCTTCTGGACGCCGTGTCTGGCGTGGACACCTCAATTGATCGAGCACTACGGTGTTTGTCTTGGCAGCTCGTACGGTCTCTTTTAAACTCTGCTCCCCAATATTTTGCAGTCGCAAACGAAGGAGCAGATTCTCCCAGAGTAGAATTTATCTCGGCTTTAATATTGGTAGTACTGAGATTTTTGAAATGGAGGTATTGAATTATATAGCGGTGAGCAGTTTTTTCCAAGTTTACAAATTCACTGAGATTGTTTACTTTTGATTGCTCAAATAACATAAACAAACAACTTAATATATGTTACATAGGGTTGCCCCTTTTGACCAAAATTATTTTTTTTTTCGAACCATCTATACATCAGTTCGGCTAGTTTGGGGACTGCGCCGGTATTTTTTGGAGTGAAGATCTCTAGAAACTTTAAGAATGTTCGTTTTAATATCACTTCTCAGAGCCACGGATGAACCCATCTCTTTACTAATTTCAAGTCGATTGGTACATCCACTGGAATGCTAAATGACACTACAAGAGTTTTTTCAAATATAGAATAGCTGATGAATGCCTCCAATAAGAAGTTGTTTAAAGATGTTGAAAAGCTTTACTTCTAAAACTACGCAGATAAAGAATCCCTTATAATCTATGTGGTTTCAACAAGATGGCGCAACATACCACATAGCCACAGCTTTTTCAGCAGAATTTCAGCAAAACTTCTACAGTAAACTGATTTCAAGAAACTCTACAATCTATAAGAACTCAACGTCTTCTTACATTGCTGGCCCTAATTCTTCGTTGTGGGAAGTTTGGCAAAACAAACCCAAAAAATTTAGCTGATTTAAATCAGTTCTTTTGAACAACAGTTGGGACAACTGCCACTCAAATCCTGTAGACTGTAGCAAATACCGCACAAGCGTCATCGAGCATAGTGTTTATTTAAGTTCAATTGTTTTTAAATTCTACCGGGTTATCCATGTTTCGGTTTCAAAAGTAAAGTCAAATAAAACACACATAAAGCTATGATTTCGATGAAACTTTTATTTCATTTAAATGGACGCCTCTAGATTGGTTGCAGCTGTAGATCCTTTTGAGGTAGTTTTTGACCATTTTTTCGCACATTTCGAGCGGTATCTCGGCAATAACTTGACAAATGTTGATTTTTAAACGGTTCAACGTTTGGAGATTATCCGCGCAAACACGATCTTTGACATAGCCCCACAAAAAAATGTCTAACGGCGTCAAATCGCATGATTTTGGTAGCAAATTGAAGTCGCCAAAACGTGAAATTACGCTTTCTGGAAACTTCTCATGCAATAAAGCTAAAATCGGTTGTGTTGTGTGGCTCGTGGCACCGTCTTGTTGAATCTACATATCGGCCAGTTCATAGTCTTGAATTGCAAGCCAAAGAGAAGTCGGTTATCATGCGCGCACAGAGCTCTGAATTCAAATTTTAATTATCCGCCACACTTTCATTAACAGAAACGACATTTTCGGCTGTGCGTACATTGGGATGATGCACAGGCCTCATCACATCTGTTCAGCTTCCAGTCTCTTTGCACAGTAGATCGATTATGATGAGCTATAAGTGCCCACGTTTAAATCATTGCTTTTGCAGTTAGTTTTAACTATTTGTACGCGTTCTTCGGCTATTAAACGATCCATACTCGTAAATGGCAAACCTCTCGTTAAATAAATAACACTTTAGATGACAGGTATTTAATAGCCAACAATCTTGCCCAACCGGCTATTTCGAAAACAGTGAATGGATGACACTATATTGAAAGGACAGAATATGTAGACGTATTATTTTTCAAATGAAAAAATAATTTTTTGCGAATTCAGGGAAAAATTATTTGAATTTAATTAAATACAGCAATATTCATAAGTCAATTCACATCCAAAATCTAATTGCCAGTGAAGAAATGAAGAAGTTCTAAGCTTCCTGCAATGTGCATCAAAAACTGATGATTTAAAAGATATTAGCAAACAGTACGATAGTCCAGGTGGCTAAGGCGACATTGCTGAACACTCTTTCTAATAGTGAAATGCTTATAATTAAGGTGCAACTGCTGAAACGGCAACCAATAATATGTTTTTTTAATACAATTATTATAATTTTTAAAATTAATTTTACTTAACCCATGTTACTATTAGCCTTCTCCACCCATCTCCCTTCTAAAAAGGCAAAAATATTTTGCCCAATAAAAAATATCAATGATACCAGACCGCCAATAAAACCAGGATGATCTTAAGAGCAACGTCTAACAGTTCCAAACAAAAAAAGAGATGAAAAAGGGAGAAAAATAAGTGCTACAATTTAATATAAAAAAATGTCAGCTTAACACTTGATAAAACTCTCTGTGCTCCCCTTTAATGACGCCGTGCAATGTCATCTCAATGCAGTGAAATTATTAAGTAATATTACTCAATGTACTGCAGCGCTGTAGTTAATTCCTTTAATCTTATTTCCTATCATGTCATGCATTAAATTGTATTACCTCTCATGCATTGCTAACATTGCTCCTCAAGCTGAGCATTTAACAACCAATTATGTTTATCACTTAAGTGCTCGACAATTTCACAGCAAACTCGTAAACTTTTAATGCTGGGAAACTCAGACTTATTTAAGGACATCCCTCTCCTCATCGTTTAGCTGCAAATGTTTAAATGATTTTTACTTAGATTTTATTGATCAAGCACGAACTCAAGTATTAGCCATTAGTAGATATTTCGTTGCTTTCGTTCTTGTAGCTGTTAAATGGGAATTTATGGGGGAAAAAAACTTAATGGAAAATACTTGAAATTACGAAATTTTTATACTTGAAGAAATTTACAACTATTTTTGTCTTTTCACTTGAGAGAAATAAAATACATATGAAACTTTTAATTGCTTCAATGAACCATGAATATTGCTGTAATTGTTGTAGCAGAGTACAACAGAGTGAACAACAATTTTCCAAAGTTTATCAATGAAATACAATACTTTTACTTTTTCATCGAAATGTGGTGTAGTTATGTGTCAGTGTCGTAAATTTTGTGGGATATTTGTGTTGCTGTCAAGGATATTTTTCTATTCTATAGAATTGAAATTAAAATACGCACTAGACAAAAGACAAATATTGTGAATGTCACTGTAAAGAGTCAGTGATATGATATAATCTGCACAGTAGCTCACGGTGGTTTATACTGAAAATATCGCGTTCAATAGTTTTACGTCTTACACAATTTGAGGATATACAGTGGCAAGTACATGTGGATACATAACTATCAAATACAACTTAAAACGCTGTAAAATCCATAAAAATTAGCCGAATGCTACCAATTTTTTTTCTTATTTATAATTTTTATTTGTATAAAAACAAAAAACAAAACAAATTTCTTCAGTATAAAAGCACAAGTTCTAATATTAACGCAACATAATAAAAAAGTCAATGTATCCACTTTTGCACGTTTTAAAAATATCTTCTTTGGGTATGATTTTTTAGTATTTGGTCCAGAGTCTAGGGTATGTTTTTCTACTCTGGTAACACTGGAAAGTGAAAGAAAGCAAGTGGATTATTTACCGTTATTTGAGCTATGTATTATTTGAATTGTGCGATCAAAAAACAAATAATTTTGGGCTCGCCACTGTATGTATCCAGATTTTCTAGGTATAGAACAGAAAAAAAAAACTCTTGAAGATTTAAATCCATTTTTTCAACATGACCTCACATTGTAGAGGAATTATTTTAAAGTAAGCCTGCTCCAGAAAAGTCTGCATCTATTAGCAGGTAGCCCAGTAGAGAGGTTGTTCTTTAATTGGCTATAAAACACGTAATGTTTATTAACTACACTGGTTTTCAAATTTAAAAAAATTTATTGCAGAAACGAAGCATGTTTTTTAACTAATCTGGGTGCACAGAATTCGAAAATTGGACTATCCCGTCTTGTTAATTTTTATCGAATGCTGACAATACTATAAAATGGTCAATACTGACATTACAATTTCACAATTATTAATTTGACAGAAGACCACATTCATTCTGAATCTAGCGTTTAAGCATGTCAGGGAGATCGTGTGTTACTGATCCAAGCTGTTTTTGCTTTGTGTGTGGTGAATATTTGGTTGGAAAAAAAGGATATGCAATATCAGAATCATTAAAATATGCATATTTACATTAGTTAGGATTTGCTGTCAGAAACTTGAACAAATCCTGGACACCGACAATGTTTTGCAATAGTTGCAAAACTGTTTTCTACAAGTGGTCAAATGGCAAGAAGATTTATTTCGATTTTTCAATTCCACAACTTTGAAGAGAGCTCAGTAACCACCGACTGTTATTTCTGTTTAACAAAAGTTGCTGGATTCAATATGAAAACTCGAAAAAATACTACTTACGCGAATGTCCCATCGGTTTCCAAACTAGATCAACTTCCACCAAATGACCCATTACCAGTCATTCCCAGTGCCATGAGCAGTGAGTCTGAAACATCCTTCACCAGTAGTGGTAGTTTGTATCAGGCTGATGATGAACGCCATTTAGGTGACTCAACCTGAGCTGAATGATTTAATTCGGCATTTACATTTAACGAAGCAGGACGCAGAATTATTAGCTCCACTCGTGCAGCAGTGGAAACATCTTGCAGTTGAGACAAAAGTAACCATCTATAGAGATGAAAGGTTGGAATTGACTGCACATTTTGAAAAGAAATACTCTATTCTATAATGTACTGATATTGATGGTTTATTTTAATAAATGAACCAGCCATATGATAAAACTGAATGGAGATTATTTATTGAGGGCTCTAAGTAAAGTTTAAAGGCTCTTCTTTTGTATAATGGGAATGAAAGCCACCCACCAACTGCTCATGCCGTTAATACAAAGGAAAATTACGAATCAAGGACTGAAATTTTGACATTACTTAGATACAACGATAGTAAATGGAAGACCTGTGGGGACCTTAAGGTGTATGATCTAAATATCTTTGTATATAGAGTTAGACCATCATAAATAACTGTAAATTAATCTGTTTCAGGTGTGTTGACTGGTATACAAGGAGGTTTCACAAAATATTGTTGTTTCCTTTGCCTATGGGATAGTCGAGCTACATTTCATCATTATGTCAGAACGGGGGGTCCAAAAAGAACTGAGTATTCACAAAGAAAAAAAACATTTCAAATAAACCATTAATTGATCCAAATGACGTTCTTCTTCCGCCGCTGCACATAAAATTGGACCTCTTTAAGAACTTTGTCAAGGCTGTGGGCAAACATGGTGCAGCATTTAAATATTTATTAGCAGGTTTTCCTAAAATTTCAAATGCTAAAATCAAAAAAGGCATATTTGTTGGCCCTCAGATTAGGAAGCTATTGAATGATGGCAAATTTTTACAATATTTATTGGAGAAAGAATATCTTTGAAGAGCATCGTGAACAGTTTTCTTGGAAACAATAAGAGTGAAAACTACAGACAAATTGTTATTGAATTATTGAAAAATGACCACAAATTGCGTGCACGAATATCATTCAAAATACATTTTTTTCTCCACAAACCCTAAATGCAGTTAACGACGAACAAGGGGAGCGTGCTCACCAAGATTTAATGGAAATTGAAAGAAATTATTAAGGACTTTGGGACAAAAGCATGCTGGGAGGCTATTGCTGGACTCTAATTCGCAAAGCCGTATTAGAGTCCACCACCAGAGTATAAGCGATATTCAAATAACGCCATTCACTTTTGAAAATTCATTGATTTTTGAGTAAACTAACGATTTTTTATGTAAAAAACGAATAAAAATATTTTTTTTTTTTGTATCTCGAAAAGCTGACGAGATAGAGAAAACCCCACCAAATTGCCGTAGGAAAGGTGTTTGGTGGTTTCAGTCCAAAACCTTGTTGGCCAGTGTTATTATTGTCATTAATAATAAATGTTACGGTGGATACAATATTGTGCAGATACAATTCAATAGCATAATCGCTGATTAAAATTAGTTGAAAAAATTATGTTTTTTTTATAAAATTATATTAAAAAGAAATGCATTATATGTCTAAATGATTGTTTCAGTAATGTGTATCTCGCGTTGAATAATTCAGACCGTTTTATACTAGATGGTGTTAGAAAGATAAGATTTCGCAACTAAAAGACTATTCAGACAGTTTTGTGATCGCTTGATTCAGTATTGTTTGAGTGCACGTCAACGATGGACACCAGCAAGGAGAAAATACGGAGCAAAAAGTATGCCAATATGCTGACTTCAAGAAACTTCAAATTCTGCTGGACCCCAATGTATTCTGACCTTTCTGTACCTGCATTTTCATTGCTGAGTTAATGTAAGCAGAAAGTTCATAAAACAAGACCGACTGCTTTATATGATTTAAAACAATGCATCAAACGATAATTGAGGCAATTTTCTTTGCAAATCCCAGACAGTATCGAACAACGTTGTCGCAAATTCTTCACCGTTTTAAATAAATTATTTTCAAAAACAATAAAAAGTGAATCAAAAAATTTTATTATTTTTCAAATGAGTGAAGAGAAAATAATTTGTATGAGTTAAAAAAAGAAGAAAACAATAAAAGCTTCTTAATGTAGCAACATTTATCAGCCATGCTGTAATATAAGATACTAATACATCTCTGAGAAAAAGGAACTACTTTTATATATTTTGCTTAAGAGGTTTGGTAGCGTCCGCTTATTCCAAGACGTGCTTGTACTTCAACCACGACACAATTATTGATATGATAGAAGCGTCTAAGCTTTAGTCCGGTGCAGCTCTGATACCTGTCCAAATTCATGGCTTTCCACATGTAACAATTATAGCGTTGAGCATATTAGTTGCCACATGGTTTCAGCAAAATCGTAATGATATTTAATTTTACCAAGATTTTGTTGACTAGGAAAAAAAAATCAGAATCATTCTTAATCTTAATCATAAACTCTCACTGCTATTCAGTACAATTATTTATTATACAAACTAAAATAACTAACTTAGAGAGCTAATTATCATAAAAATAAGAACGGTCAAACAAAACAACGCTAATAAATATTTTTATTGCAAACATTTTTGTAAACAAACCGTAAAATTGAAAGTTGTGTAAGTTGGTTGTTATATTCAATAAGCTAATTCAGTTAGCTCAAATCAGATTTTTGTTATATTGAAAAAAACTGATTTGAGTTAGTTCAAATACACTCTCAACACACCACGCTTTGCAAGAACAATTAAAAAAATAACCAATAAAAAAATAACAACCAATCACGCACAATTTTGATTTCGTCGATTCCGTTTCAATAATTTTGATGTTAAAAATGCTCCACGCTCGGTCCGATAGGAAATGGAAATACTTAAGTCTGACCGTCACATAAGCACTGATTCGATTGCCCATGAACTAAAGATTGCACAAAAAACCGTTGGGATCCTTTTGGATAAAACAGGATACAAAAAGAATCTCAATGTAAACACGCGAGTTGGGCAAAATATTTAAAAAAAAATATCATGAACCGAATTTCCGCCTGCGAATTGCAACGAAGGTTATGCAAACTATATTTTCAAATTGTAGCGGCCATGTATTAATTTACTTATATGCTATAAATATCGTACATAAATATTTAGTTAAACTTCTTCAATCATTCATCAATTTTATTAATTTCTAAATGATTCAATATGTGTTAATTTTGTTTGTTTTAATAATTAACTGACATTGTTTTTCGAGAGTATCATATATATTAATTGAGTGAATTAAAATACTCGAATTTATGCAAAATGCTCACTCATTTGTTATATCATTGCATTATTGCTAATCTTGTTGTTGAGCATATATCACTCAAACTTATAACTCCGAAATTGCAGTTGTGATAACGGAACTCTAAATGTTTTCTTCTTATATTTTAAAACTATTGGTTTCATGTTTATGATCATTTTGTGTTCTGTTCATTCGCTATTTGGAGATCAACAAATAAAGTTCAAACTCTTGTTTAAGCGGAAGAAACGGTCTTTCCCTTAATAACTAGTCCTCTCATAGAGGAATAAATACTAATAAGTGTAGACGTTGTTGGACGTTATCGTCTGCTCCGACTCACTTTTCAATAAATTACATACAGAAAGAAGGTAAAAACGTTCTTGGACGAATTCGTCTGGTCCGTTATGCTTAATTTCTGTGAATGAAACACCAAAAGAATTCCCAATAGTGAATATTGAGGAATAGTGGTTACCCACGATTCCTACAAAATATAAATTTCTCATATGTGCAATTTTATCAATGATCACTTTACAATGTTTTTCGATTTCTTCCACATTCCATCAAAAAGCATTTGGAATTGATTTAAATGTTTGACGTTTCCTCACACGAAACTGCATTTTCAATACAATATTTGAGACGAGTTATTTGTCCGACATTTTTATCCATTCCAAAAATTAGCAAAAAAACACTTGAGATGAACTCATGAAATCGAGTGCCGTAAATAGACAAAATAATAGACTCCGGCCCGGCATAAAGGATAGTTGTGCCTACTTAGCAACAACAAGAATTTTGGCATTCCTTTTATACAAGCTTTATAATTGAACAATTTGGAAATTTTTTCCGACAGATAGGTATTAGTAGATATTTTCCTCTTCAAGTCCAAACCCGGCGAAAGCAATATTCATCATTTGTCGCTTAAGACCCTGGGGAAAAAGAAAGTGTCAATATGGACACCTATCGAATAGCAAAATGTCTTCATGGATAATTTTTGTAGAGAAAGAATTGACGCTTTCCGCATGGAAAATGTATTTTTGAACACCTTTCGTATAGAAAAGTGTTTGTTGAATGCTTTTCGTGTTGGAAAGTGTGTTCCTGAACCCTTTCTGTTTATTTCCAGAACCCACGTTTGCAAATTCTAATATATAAATCCTAAATTTACCATTTCCACTGCAATTGAGACGTTTACATGTAAAGTCCTCAATTGTAATGAGATTGAGTGCTTTAGAGTAAACTTTAAGTCGACTGAGCTATTAGAGAATTTATTTGATTTGCTCAAGTCAGTTCTGATACTTCCCCCACACGTGTAAGACGAGTTTGAAATAAGCTCTGGAAACGAATGCTAATCCCTGATATTTTTTTATACTTTTATAAATCTCTTGAGGTAAATATATGTATGTCAAAATTGAACCCGTTCCTGCCGAAGCATACACAAACCAAGGTGAGACTTTATTCTGTAACAGTTGAATAAAGTCAAAATTTTTTTTTGTAGAATTTTTCAAAATTATTTATTTAAATCTCAATATTTTCAGCTCGTCTTGGCGAATGTTATTCAAACAAAAGTGATTGATGTAAAATATAGACAAATAGGAGAACATCACTTACTTTAATATCAGCAATTTAATTAACCCCGAACTGTTCCTTTTTTTTTCTTTATGTACATCTGCACATTAAATAAAAGGCTTTGGCATATGTTTTTCTGCGAAGTACCTGTCTTGCATTCCTGGGATAATCGACAAGGAAAGATTTAGAAATCCATTTTGTATGTTCTTGGTTTTTTCACATTTAATTCGGATTGACTGGAAAACAAAGCACTGTCGTAAGTCTATTCCTTTTGGTCCTTATTTTCCCTTAAACACAATATCATATTTTATTGTTTTCCCTTCAACGATGTTCTCATTGAATTAATGCTGTTCTCACTGTGTTGGCCAATTTCCTTATATATTTGTTAACTCTCTTCAATATGCCAGTCTACTCATTGTCAATTAGCTATGCTCTATTACTCGCGCAATTTCCTTCCAATCTTATTAAGACTATAGCTTGCAAAAATTTAACATCTTCCTTTGCCTAGATGCTCTTATTTATCACATTTTCTTCCTCTTTGTAGAAGTTTACTTTATTTGAAAACTCTTAGATATAAATATTAAAACCGGCCGACATAGACTAAAGAAATGGCTAAAGAAGTTTTTCTGGAATCCTCTAATGCCTGTTTAACTGGGATCATAATTTCATTTTGCAACAGTTATGTGTTCCACCTAACACATTACTAACTGAACTACTTAGAAGCCAAACAAATCTCTAAACTGTGATTACTATTTATTGTTTATTTGCACATGAATCAATCCGTGGCTGAGAAGTAGGCATAAAGTCTGGGCACCACGTGAGTCCCTTAGCGTTAGGACACAAAACAATTCGGTTGGTAGGTCTCTTAACGGAACGGATTTCATACTCGTATGACAACAAGTACGAGAATTGAATACACATACACACACACACACACATGTACAATCATACACGGCCATGTGCGAATGTGTATATGTAAGTCCATACGATATGCGACATCATCCATGTGACCGGTTACAAATCCCCAGTGAGAAATTAAAGGATAACAGTACATGAACAATAACGACAAAGGACTAACTGTAACAGTAACGACCGTGACATATGCAAGGTTACTGACTCAAACACAAATATACATACTCAAACATGCTGCTATTTATGAGCGTTTATCTATACTCAGGCCTTACTTCGAAGTTAAAACTGCAGATTTCATTGTTTCAAAGCAAGATAAAACCATCAACCAAGCGTGTAATTTATATACCAACATGATATATACGTCTATAAGAACTCTACTGCATAAACGAGGTCAGCATTAAAAGTTGATGGGCAATATTAGAAAAAGGAAGCATTGGAAATATATTCGTATAAACCAGACTCCACAATAGCTGTGGTACTTTTAATAGACATTCATAATGACAACAACAAGTTTGTCCGAAAATAATTGGTTTTTTACATTTTATAACATAAATATACAGAATTGCTTCCCAACTCCAATCCTTAAAAGATTTTGTATCTTGACGTGAGATTGGGGACTATTATTCCCCAAGTCATCATAACGTTGGATGGTGATTTTTATACATTTTTTCCTCAAAAAAATGACAGACAAAAATTAAATATCAATGATCTTATTTACAATATGTACATTTTGATTGTTGTTTGCTCCAATTACAATTAGAGTATTCCAAGTTAAAACCGAAACTGACTATTTATTATTTAATTTTGTACAAAACCAAATGCCAGCTTTTGTTCAAATGCCTTTTCTGAATAACTGCTTTCGATTTGGTATATCAGCTTTCAAAAAATTACAAAAACGTGTTAATACAGTTTTCTACTGAATGATTTATGAATTAAAACTCAGAAAATTTGTAGGAATTTAGTGAGGTCTCGTCCGCTTTAAAAATCACGAGGCTGAGCCAGGGCGCCAACATTTGGCATACGAATATCTAATAGTCATATGCAGGCTAATTTTAAAATCGGGCAAAACTGCCACTGTATCAAATAACATTTTTCAATGCAATGACACTTTTCGCAACAGCAGCTTTCGTATAAAAAATTAATGCATTTGCACGTTTCGTATAGGGAAATGTCTTTATGTCATCTATCGAATAGAAAAATGTCTTCATGGATAACTCTTGTAGAAAAAGAAGCCGTAATTGACGCTTTCCGCATGGGAAGATGTGTTTTTGAACACATTTCGTATAAAAAAGTGTTTGTTGAATGCTTTTCGTGTAGGAAAGTGTTTTCCTGAACCCTTTCTGTTTATTCCCTGAATTCTTAGATATAAATCCTAAATTTATCATTTCCACTGCAATTGAGACGTTTACATGTAAAGTCCTCAATTGTAATGAGATTGAGTGCTTCAGAGTAAGCTTTATGTCGACTGATCTATTAGAGAATTTGTCTGATTTGCTCAAGTCAGTGCTGATTTTCCCCCCATATGTGTAAGACGAGTTTGGCTTTACTCATAAATCTGTATTTCCTGTAAGGTATATTTTTTTAAATAAATTCTGGAAACGAATGCTAATCCCCGCTATTTTTTATATTTGATAATTCTCTTGAGATAAATATATGTCAGAGTGAACCTGTTCCGGCCGAAACATACACTTTCCGCTTAAGAAAGTGGCTTCTAGAAAATTTTCCGTAAGGGACAGCGTCTTCTTGAAAACCTTTCATATAGAAAATTATCCTTTTTAAAATTTTTAGTATAGTATATATATATATACTGACTTCTTGAACACGTTTCGTATAGAGCATTGTATTCTTGAACACTTTTTGTACAGATGAGAGTCTTCTTGAACATTTTTCGTATAAAAATGTGTCCTCTTGAACACTTTCCGTATAGAAAAGTATTTTCTGGATTACTTTCCGTATAGAAAAGTATATTCTTGACAACTCTCGGTACAGAAAAGTGTTACCTTGAGCACTTTTCGTATAGGAAATTGTCTTCTCAGAAACTTTTCGTTTAGAACACTTTCCTTTTGAACATTTTTTGCACAGAAAAGTATCTTCTGAAATACTTTTCGCACAAAGAAGTATCTTCTTGACAACTTTCTGTACAGAAAAGTGTCATCTTGAAAATCTTTCGTATAGGAATTTGTCTCCTTAAAAAATTTTCGTTTAAAAAAGCATCTTCTTGAAAACTTTTCGTTTAGTAAAGTGTCTTTTTGAAAACCTTTCGTATAGAAAAATATCTTCATGGATAATTTGTGTATAGAAAGAAGTCTTCACGGATAATGTTTGCATAGAAAGAAAGATGTCCCCTTGAACGTCCTGTTTTCGTTTAAAAAAATTATTCTCTTGAAAACGTTACCTTTAGAAAAGCGACTTTTTGAACACTATTCGCATATATAGGTTGAATATAGAAATAGAATAGAAAGGTGTCTTGCTGAAAACGTTTCATGTATAGAAGTGTCTTCTTGAACAGTTTTCGTATAGAAAAGCATCTTCTCGGACATTTTTCGTATAAAAAACATCTTCTCGAACATTTTTCATAAAGAAAGATGCCTTGTTGAAAACGTTTCATATATAAAAGTGTTTTTCGTACATAGAAGTATCTTCCTGAACAGTTTTCATATAGAAAAATGTCTTCCCGAACAGTTTTCGTACAGAAAATTGTCTTACACTCGTAGATGTGCCACTTCACGTGGCAATATTTTGGATTAAAAGTTTATAAGTCTTTCAAAATAAATGCTCACCAAATGATACTGGTAAACTAACATAAACATTAAGCATATCCACGTTTTGTTACAGGATTGCATTACTCTTCACATTAGAAACATTCCTCGTATATATTGTAAATTCTAAACGATTTTCTTATTTAGGACTTAGAAAACTTCTGTTGTTGGTGCTCTCGTACATCTCTGTGGAAAACGCCATATGATACAAGAACGAGTATGTCATATATATTTGCAATGTTGTCATCATATTGAATGTTGTTATATTCAGTATATTCAGTTCAGACCGTCCGTGTATTATTCCTTCGATCCTCCCAGGTCATAAAGCGGAACCTCATCACAGCGACACGGCATCAACAAGCAGCAAACAAACAACAAACGACAGACGATGTCATCTTTGTTTGTACTTTGTAAAATGGCTGCTAAAAATGGTTGACATTCCATTGTTGATGTTGTTGGTGTTGTTGTTATTGTTGCTGTGGAATGTCAGTTCGTCGCGGCTTGTTGGGCGCCATATGAGGCACATCATAAATTCTATAAAGAATTTTCTAAAAGCTTTCACTCATGCCTCGTGTACTCCGTGCGATGATGGCACATTGGAAGAAACAGGCAAACAATCAAAGTAAAAAATGAAAACTTAAAAAATTCAAAGCAAATAAAGGGATAAAAGTATTTCGAAATGTTAAGTTTTTAGTGTTCTTCATTCAATGCACTCCTACAGACAATTCTCTATATAGTTGATAATGCCATCCCACACACATCGATAGTAGATTCCAGGAGTTTGGTTGGAAGGTTATTATGCATCCACCTAATAGTCCGGAAGTTGCACCAAGTGACTACCCCCTATTTCGGTTTATGGCGAATGATTTTCCTATTGAAAAATTCGCACCAAGAGGCGTAAGTTCTCGCTGTTTTTTTTTTATAAAAATGCAATTTTAATATGAAAACATGTTTACAAATGATTCATTAAAAGTATTGCCCATCGCTAGCTACTACTTTTCCCCACCTTCCTGGCAGAGCTCGAATTCCACCACGGAAAAAGTATTCATATTTTGAGGCTATCCACGAATCTGGCCATTCCTAGAAGTTGTCATATGAGCGGAACTGCTGGTCAGCCAGACCGTCTGCCATCGAAGGGAACGAATGATAATCAGATCTGAAGAATATGGCGGATGGGCTAAGACTTCCCATTTCGGCGTTTCCATCTAGGTTTTAGGGGTCTCTCCGCGTACTGCGGACGTTTCTCGTGCAGAATTCGACTCAATTGCATTAACTGAAGTCGATACAGTCATGGTTTCGCTTGGTCTCAACAGCTCGTAATAAATAACAACAACCTGGTCCCACCAAATACAGAGCATAACTTTCGCGGCGCGAATGTCAGCACCTATAACTTTATTTTGTTTGGATTGCTGTAATGAATCCATTTTTCATCATTCGTTACAATACGATGAAGAAAACTCTTCCTTTTTGTCACTGAAGCAGTTGTTCACAGGCAACGACGCTCAACGTCCCTTGGCTTCAACTCATACGAAACCCAAGTTCTTCGCTATTGAACCATTCCCAACGCTTGCAATCGCTTAAAAATGACTTGGCGGGTAACTCCTAATATTTAAGCAGAGTCTAGCCCATCAAGCAATGCCGTCAATTCAGTGTCTTTGAAGGTTTTTCGTCTTCCTTCACGCGAACGGTCGTCAACATCAAAATCGCCGTTTTCAAAGCGACGGACCCAATATCGACACGTTGTTTCACTTAAAGAAGCATCTCCGTAAACGTTTTGAAGCTCTCGATGAGCTTTAGCCACCGTTTTCTTCGATTGGAAGAGGAAAGTCAATACTTCCCGCATATGACGATTATTTGGCACAAAATCAAACATATTTACACAACCAAAAGAATATGACGTCAAAAGAAAATTACTCTTGCATCGAGCCAATTTGCTTACCATATGCCTAAGCCTGGCTCATGACGTTTAGGTTATGGTAGAATCGACTAGCACTTACAGCTGGCACCATCTATTGGCAAATAGCTTTAATTTAGTTGCGCAGCTAATAGATTTTGCTAATAGAGAAGAGATAGTGTCAACTAGAAAGAAATAGTGAAATTATCTCGAAAATGGCAACAAGTTATCGAACAAATTGGTGCATATTTAATCTAAATTGGATCGTTCTGTCAACGCCAAAGAAAGCTTTCAATGTTATACAAATACCATGGATTTCTTCCAATATACCTCAAACAATAGCGTAAAATGGTTTATGAAAATTGCATTTAAATAATGCAGAAAGTTTGAAAACATTTGTATGGTTTCTTAGTTACTAATGCATACTAGGTATACCTAAAAGAGGAGTGAAATATATTTGACGGAATGTTATAAAATATTGATTAACAATAGTTAAAACATGGCCAAAATTTAAATTATGGAAGTTAATATGAAAGAAATAGCTCGAATGGAATTGACGAAAAAAGTTGATAGGATAATTCTGAGCATTTTCTTATATGAATTATCCTTAGATTTTCAAAATCATGCAAGAACTGCCAATATGTCATCAGCAGTGCATGTGCATAATTTCAGACATTTAAACAGGTCATTTTGAAACTGAATCTTACATCTCTTCTTCTTGCTTTTACGACTAGGAAATGTTAATCGGCCATCGATCGGCTAGGAAATGTTAATTAAAAGAAGTATACAAATTATGTTAATTAAAAAACCACATTCCAAGACTTTAAATTGAATTTAGCTGACCTTTTACACATTTTCTTCTTGCTTTTACTACTGATAAAAAGCTTACAATTTCAGGCCTGCTAGGAAATGTTAATAAGAAAAAGTATAAAATTATGTTAAACTAGCTGACCCGGCAAACGTTGTTTTGCCTTCAAAATGATGTTTGTCACCTACCATTATTTGATTCAATGTTAATGTGGTAAAAAAAATTAATTGCAAAAATCTCATCTCTAACGCCACCTATCACTTCAAATAAAACCTTTTAAACCTTCCGGAATACTCTACCAATAATTTAAGACCAAAATGAGCCAAATCGGTCCAACCGTTCTCGAGCTTTAGCGAGACAAACGCACAGCAATTGATTTTTATATATATAGATAAGTATATATATATATATATATATATACTAGCTGACCCGGCAAACGCTGTTTTGCCTACCTACCATTATTTGATTCAATGTTAATGTGATAAAAAAAATTAGTTGCAAAAATCTCATCTTCAACGCCATCTATTACTTCAAATAAAACCTTTTAAACCTTCCGGAATACTCTACCAATAATTTAAGACCGAAATGAGCCAAATCGGTCCAACCGTTCTCGGGCTTTAGCGAGACTAACGCACAGCAATTGATTTATATATATATATATATACATATATATATATAGAAGATAGAAGATAGATAAAAAAATCACATTCTAAGTCTTTGAAATAAAAAATAAAAACAGTATTTCTGATTAATTAGCTCAATTTCTATTTCTCATCTTGGTAGTTAATTTTCATTATTTTTTTCAATTTTTTTTTCTTTTGCAAAATTTCCCACTGTTTAGTTTCTATCCCTTCCGACTCCTACTGTTCGTTGCTAACGCTAAGGGTTTTGGATATGAAATTCACTTGCTCAGCTCACAACCACTCATTCCGAAAGCAATTCATTTCAATGAACAATAATTTTTCTATTAACTATGCTCTTTTATCATAGTACAACCACGCAGCAGGGATATCCTTGCAAACGCGCATGTAGAAGTTAGTACTGGTAAACACTGACGTATACATACATACACCAGTGTAACTGAGTGCGTGTGTCGCAGAATATCCGTATGTTTGGGTTTATTTTGGGAATTAACATGGCGCTATCGCCGATGTCGCCATTGTAACGTCTACTGATTCATGCTTTTGTTATTTATTTAGGGTTTGATCTAATGATTGCACCAAAAAGGTCTCTTAAGCAAAATTAACATTTCTGAGCTCAATCGCCGATTATTGTCAACTGAGAGCAAAATCAAAACAAACGATAGTTAGGCTACGAGAACTGGTAGACGGCAAAAGTGTTATTGAAAAATAAAACAACGAAATGTTCCCAAGAGTTGAAACCACATGACGATATTTATACGAGTATAAATGCTTTGACGTAAATAGAGGCGGCAGAATAGGATGAAAGGGAAGAAGCATTCCGGATTTCATAGCACTGTCCCAGTTGTTGCCATTTTATAACTGTCTCGCATCCAGAGCAGAGATTTCCTAAGTGTATCATTTCATCGAGTACATGTCGTTGTATGTACTTTTGTTGTACTTTTCATTACATCCGCTCGGCCACAGAAAAGGAGCAGCATAAGTGCGGGTTTGCCAAATGTTTACTCCCACGACCACTAAACAGCTTTATATTAACACATACTCGTACATTGGGGACCACAAATTAAATATTACAAAAAAACTTAATAAGTAGAATTCATAAAAATTTAATCAAATACAACTTTGAGGTAACTAATAGTATAACGAATTAGCAAAAGCAAACAGCTACGACGGGATCTGATAATAGAATCTTTTGGAAATTCCAAATTGTTTATCTCTGTACCTGGTGCTACAGGATTTCCATTCGTTAAGCACAGGCATTATTCTAAAAGAACTTGTTTGTTCCAAAATAGAACACATTTTGCAAACAGCACTCTTCTTTTAATTACCAGACCGATGGTATTCGACTTACTGTTTGCGAAGCTGAGATAAACAAACTCACACAGAAAACAGTTTCGTTTTGTCAACCAAATTTTTTGTCAACTGAATTTCTACAGTTCTACCGCCGTGTGCTTGAATAGCGCCCCCCTAATCATTTAACATTAGTGACTGCTACTTTAAAGTACACTTTACATAAAGGTTCAGTTTTTACTTATTTGTTTCTCCTATTTCCACACATCACCTACAAAAAATGTCAAGCCATTTAAGTGTCC
>JAHXMU010024966.1:0-10216 GCA_019455685.1 Philornis downsi
TTAGAATAGACATTCTTATCTATTATACGTCGCAGTTGGAATATAATTCCAGACGCTTCAGTTTTCTGTGCTTTTTCAATTCGTTAAACCAAGTTTTGATAACATTTTAAAAGCCTTCTCCTTCCAACGAAGACTTGCTCATCCTTTTCTGCGCCACCCATTCAGTTCGTTAATGAAAACTTTTCGTACTGGAGTAATTAAGTCCATCTGCACAACATGACCCAGCCAACGCAATCGCTGTATACTGACACGAATGACTATCTCGATGTCGATATATAGCTCATGGTTCATGCGATGTCTATACTCTCCGTTAACTGTGATGGGGCCATATATTTTCGGAGTATTTTTTTCTCGAAGGCTGCCAGCATTGATTTATCCGTCTGTGTCATAACCCTGGATACTGCGCCATAAAACAAGATAGGTAAAACCTGCGTCTGATACAGTCGGATTTTTGTTTGTTAAGAAAGTTTTTTTTCATCGAATCATTTATTTAGTACTAGTAGTAGTACTCTCCTCTTAATCTGCATGCTGATATCATTGGTTTTATTTACAGCGAAGCCGAGGTTGACGTATTCATCCGCTACTCCACAGTTATAGCTATCAATCTCAAGCGAATAGATTCTTTGTTCGTTGAAACCAATAGCTTTGTTTGTTCCTCGTTTAACATTAGAATCTTCTCTATGCTGAAGAAGACTGCAGTAACATCCAAAGATTTTTACCTATCTGAAGACTTCGTGTCAGTCAGCATTGCAACTTTGACTCGGCCATGTCGAAGATAGCGATAGGTCTTTTCCATAATTTGCCGTAGTGTGAATATATATGTGTAGTCAGTTATTGATTTTCCAGGTCAAAAGCTACACTGATAAAGCACAATCAGGTCAGCTATAATTGGCTTTAGTCTTTCACATACCACACCTGACAGGACTTATAAGCGATTGATAGAAGACTGATACCACGATTGTTCTCATACACGCTTATATATTATTTATTTTTTTAATAACTCTAGTATAAACATATAAATCAGTGACCGCAACAGTTACAACTTTTACAAAAAAAGTTCGTCTTTGGAAATAATTGTTTTGCGTTGTATTTTATTGTTCACAACTAGTACCTATTTTTTATTTTTATTTTTATCTGAAGACCTTTTAAAACAAAGATCAGAAATAAAAATCAATCAAGAATAAAGATCAGCATAAGACTTTCCAATAAAAATCACCTAAATTAATCTATTTATTGTGGCCTTGAATAAAACACTTTTGATCAGTAGGCTCATCATTCTAAGCCTATTCTAAATTAGTTACTCTGGTCTCTACGACAAATATTGAAGTTCCAATCATCTCGTGATGGTTTTTATAGGTTGTTTTGACAAATGTTTAAGAATTCATAATTGGATCTCCAATGCCGCATAAAATTATGGATACATTTGATATCGATAACTACAAAAATAATGTTTTAAAGCCTACCTACATGACTAATGACTAAATAAATTTTGCCTATCACTGTCATTCTACCAAGAAATTTAAATTTCACAGGAATACGAAAATAAACCACGCCTTCATATAATTATTGCCGTTTCTGACTGTCGACTTTTGTAGAATTATAGGTGTAGTAGTTAAATTTGGAATCCTTTGGATCGCGCACCATCAGCGAGAATCATGCCGTTGGAGCTATAGCTATGAGATATATGTATGTTATATCGTTGAATAGACAGTCTAGCTAGTTATCAGAAATATTCATGCAAGGAAAAACTTAAAAAATAGACGAAGCATTAAATGACAAAAAACCGAATGAATGCGTAATTTCAGTTTGCCGCATTACATAATCTTAATATGTACAGACAGCGAAGTGATTTGACGTAGAGTGCAATCTGTTGTATGGTATTAAAAAATTAAATACATTTAAAATTTAGAATTACCCTTTTCATTTCATTTAATCTCATTTATTGAACAGTCTTGTAATTTAAAGCCTTTAGGCCAATAATAAGCAAATTACAAAATGCATAAAACAAATACTACTGGAATTGAAATTACTTTTACTTCGTATGTGATTACTTTTAGTGTTGAAATTCATTCAAAATATAACTTAGAATATAATATCAAATTAGCTAGTAACTATTAACTTATAACGCTCAAATCAGAGTGCACTAAAAATAGGCGAAATGGAGAGAAATAAAAATAATGAGAAAAAATTGGATTTTTTTTAACCAAGTTAACAATTTTACAGTTCCAAACTGGTTAGTAAATCACAATATGCATAAATTGAAATACATACTATTCCAAAGTAAATATATATATGTATATAAAATATAAATTAATCACATAAAATCATATATTTAATATCAACCAATAAATAAACCAATATCACTCGTAAATGCAAGCATTAAGATGTAAAAGAACATTCACCTACATCAACTGCATATGAGAGATAAGTCTATTACGAAATATTGCGTGATACATTTAAATTTACGAGTTACTTTTACATTAAAAGATCGTGCTGAAAGATGGTAAAGTTTGGGGATAAACAGTTGGCTTCTACGAACGGAATGACAGAAAAAAAAAGTTTCATATAGGAAACGCGCACATGGGTTAGAATATATTTTGTAAAAACATAACAAAAATCGTACATCGATAAATGCGGGAAATGAACATCCCAGAAATTTAATCACAAAAGGTGTTATATGTACACGTCTCTTGAGGGAAAAGATGTAACGAACAGCTCTGTTCAAAGATAACTGAAGGAGTTTCGTATATTTTGACTGGTAGCAGAGTATATCTCTAAGCAGAACATAATATTTGGCATAACTAGGGAATGAACCAGTTACTTTTTCACATACAGCGGGAGCGACAAATTAGTTGCGTATAATTGCCTCAATGCACAGTTAACACTGAAAACAACGTGATTAATGTGCTTCTCAAAGCGCAGCTTATCATCTGATAAGACTCCCAAACATTTCATGTCATGCACAAACTGTAAATTAGAACCATTATCAACTACTCGTAACTTTTCTCGCAACTTCCCAATTCAACTTTTAGGAAGGTTTATAAAGCAGCATAATTACCATAAATTTAAGTAACTGCAGTCTACGAATTAGGGATTGCAGCGAAATAATTAAATTTCGGTAAATCGAATAATTTTTGCGAGAAGCAACAGAAGGAACAGCGCCCGTTTTCACTCCTAGAACTTACTTCAAATTTAACTGAATTCAGTACAACGATTAAAATGATTGAATAATATAAATCCAGCATCTCTATGGGAGGTATCAGGTGGGGCGTAGTTACTTGCTCAACGTTTCCATGGGTCACAGAGAATTTGACGTCGATATATTGAAAAGGCTATTGCAGCCTACCAATAAGAAATTACAGAGGAAGTATTGAATTCCGGAAAATCGTCGTATTGTCAATGCAACCACGTAAGAATTATGAATCTAAGAATGTATGGGCTAAATGAGCCATTTGTATGAGAAGTACCGAGAAGGGCATTTTTAGTTGATCGATTGTTTTAAATTCTGCCAAACGTTATAAGCAAATTCAATAGGCTAAAATTCCTACCAATGTGGAGATACAAGAAGCAAATTGCATTACTGAAATTCGATATAGCCCGACTACCATCTGCCAGAATATTAGGCTGTGCAAAGTTTTGGCAAGACTTAAAAAATCACGAAACACATTTGGTTAAAAGATACTTGTCATTTTGACCGCTGCCTTTTGGGTATAACATTTTTGCTGTACCAAATGATATTTACCTTCATTCCACCGGGTGAAGGTGTAATGAAAAGTACGACTTTAAAAACTATTGCTTCACATCCTTACTGGGTCACAACGAAATAATATTTTGTGACGGTGAACAGGCGAGAAAGAAGTAGAGTTATCTATTTAGTAGTTTCAAAACCGCCGATCTGGCAAGGCCGTAAGCTGTTAAATAATACCTGTCATCTGTGGTGTTATTTGTTTAGTGAAAGGTTTGCCATTTACGAATATGGATCGGATCAACCGAAGAACGCGCAAAAATAGTTAAAACTTACTACTGAAGGTGGGTTTTCAATCAAACAGGATGTTCTTTAGAGATGAAGCTCATTTCTCAGTCCGTAGTTACGTCAACAAGCGAAATTGTCGCATATGGGTCTCAGAGATAACGGAGATAATGTGATAATGGAAAAACCATTGCATCCAGTGACTGTTTGGTGCGCATTATGGTCTGGGGGTTGGAGGAACTTCAAAAGCATTCACTGCTGCAACCAATGCAGAGGTGGTCATTTAAATTACATTGTATTTCGTATCTAATGACAAGGCCCAAGCATTATAATGAAATAAAAGTTTGATCGAAATAAAAGCTTTAAGTGTGTTTTATTTAACTTTGCTTTTAAAACGGAAAAATGTCTACGCCTATATTTACTTAAATTGGTACATTTAAAAAAAATTAGTTTTCGGGTATTAAATGAATCCACTTTTTTGCAGAAGTTTTCAATTTGTTATGAGCACATAGCTTTTTGTGAAATATACCTTAAACGAACGAAAAATTAACTAAACGAACAAAAACTAACATTAAAAATGTAGTCATTATCAAATAAACAACTTCAAACAAAAACCCTTTTTTTTTTTTCTTTTTTTTTTTGTATTTATGATCTTTTGCATTTTATGTGAGGATGTAGAGAAATTATGTTCCTCATTTTTTAACAAATAAAGATGACATGTGATGTTAATAAATTTCCGTGATTACCACGCTGTGAAAGAACTGAATTTCCTCACCTTTTCATATCTGTGAACGGACGACACAAAATCCAAAAGACTGTGATTTAGAACATCTTCTAATGTAAATATTTATTTAATTAATTAACGTTAATGCAAAACGTTGGTCAATGCCGGAATTTAGTCTGAACAATTAAAACGAATAGTTATGTTGAATACCGCCAATCAACAACAACAACAACAGCAGCAAACACAGCAACATCAGCAACAGCATCATACACAACAGTCACAACATCAAACACAACAACAGCATCATCAGCAGCATCAGCAACAGCAGCAAACGACACAGCAACAACAACAGTCACAGCAACAGTCACAACTCACACACATCCTTAATCTCAACACACATAACTACGATGCGAATTTAAACTTCACCACATTTGCCGAACTATGTCGTCTCTGTTCCATACGTAATGGACCCGCCAAAATTCACCTGTTCGAGAAGGAAGCCGAGCAACGTAACCTCATCTACAAATTGCGGCTGCTAATGCCGGTTAACGTAAGTTTCAAACGACGGAGATGATGACAGCCATGTCATGAATGTTGAATCATCAACCCACATGATGACATCCATTCCTCTCACTCTGCTCCTTTCCTCCCTCTATTTGTGTAGATTGCCAAAGAAGACTTTCTGCCTAAAAATATATGTGAACGTTGCGTCCAGAAAGTTGAGAACTTATACGACTGGCGTCAGTCTAGTCTGCATAACGAGCACATTTTGAGGAATTATGCGGAGTCTATGAGAGCCGTTACCGCAACAATCAATTTCCAGGTAAGTTTACTTAAATCTGTAATTATATAAAGAAAACAACTGAGTTTATATCTGCGCTTACAAGAAAAACCAACTTAACTCGGATTTTGTTATTCGAGGTATTGAGTGATTTGCAAAAAATCGCTATTATGAAAATTTGATATAGGGTTTGAAACTTATGGAATTTTGAAATGGTGCTTAAAGGCGTCAAATATAAGTATAGATATATAGAAGATAGGTGGATGCACAAAATATATGAACAATACAGGGCTATTAATTTTCTTTCTCGCATAGTAAAGTCAAATTAATGGCACCTAAAATTTAAATTGTGCTGAAATTAGTTTCGTTGCGGTCGTTTTCTTCCCATAATAATTGTGAAAGTTCCGCTATTACGAATATATCTATTGAAACAAGTGGAATTTTGAAATGGTAAGCACAGACACATGGAAGATAGGTGGATGAACAAAATATGTACAACAATACAGAGCTATTAATTTTCTTTCTCGGAAAATAAAGCCAAATTAATGACACTTAAAATTCGAATTATGCTGAAATTGGTTTCGTCATGTTTCTTACCGTAATAATCGTGTGAAATTAGTAAAAGAGCGCAAGTAAGAACGTTTTTAAAGAGAAAGCGGTAAAAAATAACGGAATATAAATGTAGTAATATTGAAGACGACATATATTGCAACCATTAGCGTAGCAATAAATTCTAATCTGAAAACTCTGGAGTGCTAAAAACGCACCCGGGGGGGGAAATCGATTTCGATTTTTTTTCTTCACAAGCTGCACGAATGTGGCCTGATGATATTTTGTCCAGTTCTCGGCGAACAACAATCTTTAAGGCATTGACCATCTCATATTTTTTAGTTAATGTTCTATAGTCTCCAAATAGGACCAAGTGCAAAAATCCACTGGGTTCAAGTCTGGAAAATATGATGGTCATTGTTGTGAGGAACTGAAACTGGGAATTTTTTCTTACAAAAAAGCATTGGGTTTCATGGGCCTTATGGTATGATACCGAGCCTTTATGAAACGTCCAATAATTTCTACCGAATTATTTATGTGCCCAAGGTAAGGAAGCGTCGCTTAAAATTTGTTCACGGTTGATTTGATTTTACGCCCTGTTCAATGAAAACGAATAATGACCGTCCTGTGGCAGTTACCGCGACTGATTACCATCACTGATTATGATGCATCGTCTTTTGATTTGCTATCCAATCACACAGGATAGTTGATTGTTTACATATTGCTGGACCGTAACAATTTGTTCATCAGAAAAGACCAAATTTACAAGTTCGTCACTATCGTGCAAGTGCTTTAACACCTTTTGTCTTGCTAAGCGAACTGCCTTCTATGGAGGTGTTAAGTTTTGCACTTTCTACATTTTGTAGGGCTTCAATCGTAGTTAATTTTTAAAATATTCGCCCCATGGCGCGAGCAGGCACATCGAAATTTTTCGCTAATTGAATTGCACTTTGTCACGGATTGCGGCGAATTTTGGCATTCATTTTTGGAACTAATTTTGCCGATATTGCAGTTTTTGGATGTTTTCTTTTGCTACCATTATCATTGTAAAGTTTGTAATGGTTTATATTAACAACCATTAAAATCGATTTTCTTTTGTTTTTGTTAAAAATGACCAATGAGGGTGGATTTAAGTTGCTGTAATTTACGAATTACAGGGGCAAAGTTAAATGTCGTTAAATTTGTCAATTTGTATAGGAGGTACTTGAATGGGCGAATGGGAAGCACTAGAATGGGTGTGACAATGCTGTCTATTTTCATTCTCATAATCTACTTTAGGAAATCCTTACCGTGTACCAAATTTGACTGAATTTAGTGTGGTTGGATAGAAGATGCGAATTGAATAATTTATGGATAAATTGGTCATTCATATGTCAAGTACCAGAAGTACGATTTGGCAAATATCGGGCTGTGCCAAATTTTAAGAAGTTTCATACAAATTTACGTCTGTTATCGTGGCTACCAGCCAACCGACTAGGCGAGCGGACTTGGCTTGCTGCTTGCTTGGTACTTTGAATGCTTCTTGAAGGTATATAGCATCAAGTCCGTTTTGAGTCGTCCATAAATTTTTGTAACAACAACAACGTTTCTGGTACCTCTTACGTAAATGCTCATTTTTTTCCATATGTTCTCAGGTTCATAATTGTTATTCAGTTGCACTGAATTTAGTCATTTAGCACAAGCCAAACGCATGGTAAGCCTGGGTATGAGAAAAAAAAATGGACGGCATTGTCACGCCACTTTACTCTTTCCTGGGCATCTTCTAGGTGGTAGACTTCAAAAGCCATTAATTTTATTCATTGTATTTCTTTATAATGTCTTGCAAAATTTGAGTCTGTCAGACAAAGTATCCCTAGTGCTGGTTTAATGAATTTTAATCTTTCCCCTGCTATTTATAATATGTATGCCGCAGTGATGTATTTATCTTTATATATATAATTCTACTGTACGGGCGTTGTCACTGAACTCCTCCTAAACGGCTGGACCGCTTTGCATAAATTTTTGTATATGCGTCTGGGTGGTGCCCGGGATGGTTTAGATTTACAATTCGGTCCAATTGGACAAAGGGGCGTGGTACCTCCCATACAAACAAAAAATGAAAAATCAATTATTTCTGCTCCTGCTTACGGTATTTGAACAAAACTTGGTACATCGGTTTGGTGTACATATCTTAAGTGCTGCTGCAAATATGGGCGGGATTGGACAATGGGGAGTGGTACTTCCTATACAAACCACAAATTAAAAAGCAATTATGTCTGCTCCTGCTAAAATTTGAAGGCAAAGCAACATTTGCCGGGTCGACTAGTATATTGTATTTCTTTATAATGCTTAGGAGTATTTGAAAAAATTGGCCGAATAACTACGCTAGCTCTGATACCTACTATACAGAATATGCAATTTAATCCATATATTAACATATATTAACCTTCCACTTAATCGCACCAAGGTCTTGGAATCAAAGTAGACAATTTTGACACGTCCCCTAAGGTACCCTATACTAACTGACTGATTAATCAAAAAGGTATAGATCTTCAAAACCCCTTCCTCTCGCGGGCACACATTGTTGACAAGAGAGTACACATTTCTAATAATTCTAATTTTGATTTCTAAAGATAAAAATTTTCGAAACTCACTTTTCGTAGTGCTTGCGTTAATAAATAATGAACAGTGTTAATTGGTTGATTTTAGCTACAGCTGCTTGTTCCACGTAATGGTACTATTTTTGCACCCCTTTCTGCTATGTGATCCCAATAAAGTACGAATTTAGTAAAATTACCTCGTGATTCCAGGTTGGTCGGTAAACTACTATTTATATAGCTTCTTCTTGCATTTTAAAAAGTCCGTCTTAAAACTTCTCTTTTAAATTCTCAATTTTTGTGATTCTAGCTTTAGCCGTTTGATTTGGGAGGTGATATATTAATCTTTCAATAAGTTACGCCAGAAATACATTTAAAGAAAGAAATGCTGAAAAATGTATCAAAAATCCAGCTCAAATACTTTGCTCAAAGGAGTTATTAAGTACTTACCTAACAAGTTAATTGAATTAGAAACATCTTATAAGTCTGTTTCCATAAAACGTTCGAAACGGTACACGAACGAATTGTCTAAGAACAAAAGCATTGTTAAGATAATTTAAATTGCGACCATTATTGGCTAGTGTGGCGGCTGTGAATTAATTTACTTATATTCTAAATATCATACGTTAATATATAATTAAACTTCTTCAATCATTCATCAATTTTATTAATTTCTAAATGATTCAATTTGTGTTAATTTTGTTTGTTTTAGTAATTAACTGACATTGTTTTTCGAGAGTATTCATATATATTAATTGCGTGAACTAAAAACACTCGAATTTATGCAAAATGCTTACTAATGTAATCTCCGGCATAATTCTCATTTGTTACATCATTGCATTGTTGCTAATTTTGTTGTTGAGCATATATCATTCAAACTTAAAACTCCGAAATCGCAGTTGTGATAACGGAACTCTAAATTTTAAAACTATTGGTTTCATGTTTGTGATCACTTTGTGTTCTGTTCATTCACTAATTGAAGATCAACAAATAAAGATCAAACATTTTTTCAATCGGAAGAAACGGTCTTTCCCTTAACAACTAATCCTCTCATAAAGGAATACTTTTAACTAAATATCATACAGAAAGAAGGCAAAAACGTCTGGTCCGTTATGCTTGATTTCTGTGAATAAAATAGCAAAAGAGTCCCCAATAGTGAACATTGGGGAATAGTGGTTACCCACGATTCCTACACTAAGTATTTTTTTGGATCAAGTTCTGCTCCCTCTCCTTTTTACAACTGTTTTTCCCAGAGAAAATCTTTATAGATGTTCTCTTTTATTATACCATTTCAAATTTTAATTGGCAAAATCTAAATTCGCATTTAAAAAATCCAAATTAATATTGAGAAAGTAAACTAATATTGAGGAATTACAATTGACGTTGAGAAAATATAAATTGATATCGAAAGTAGATATTGCGAATGTAGATATTAAGAATAGGAATCTTATGTTAGGAATTGAAACTATAAATCTTGTGTCATAAATGATTTTCAGTCATGCGTTAATTTGACGGGGAAATCCATGGTGAAAATAAAAACGAACATCTATTCGAATTACAAAGACGAACACAAGTACAGGGTTGCCCATATTCGACGGACCCATCTGGCAACGCCA